>CM054951.1:8951288-9036012 GCA_029168755.2 Tillandsia fasciculata | reverse complement strand
AGTGCACCACGTGGACACGTGGTAGCCTCCCATTGGCCCTTGCACACGGCTGTTTCCTGTTTGGGAAACGCGGCACTTCCTGGTTGGTCCGTTTCGGTGTTTCGTGTTTGGATCAGATCCCGTGTGGGAATATTCTCTTTTGCCCACTATATATAGAAGTCCCCACCCCCTCTCTTTGCACCTTGGATTCCGAGCCCTTAGAGAGAGAAACAGAAAAATGTTCAATATAAAAGTTGTTCCTCTCTCTCTCTCTTCTTTCTCTCTCTACAATCTCAGAATTTCTGGAGGTACAGATGTGTGAGTTATCTGCGACGCGGCGCACTGCGACGATTTTCTTTCTAGGCCCATTTCCCGTCGCAGTTCCGTCGAAAATTCACTGCGGGCTAACCGGGTGGAATTTTGGACGATTTTTGCGGCAGCGCGACCGTAAGAGGTAGGGCTTCGATTTCCGTATTGATCATTTTGCTCCGTTTCGTACTTTTGGCACAGTTTTCAGGTCCTCTTTGACCCCCTTTTTTACTGTGATGATTTTTGGACAGTACCGACTTCTCCGATTTTTATCTTGACGTAGGAGCGTCAGATTGAGGCGTTTAAAGAGTCGATTTTGATCTACTCTTCGCGAGGAACGCAACCGTGATTTTTCTGGGATTTTAGGAGCTCATTTTAGAGGTAAAAAATTCCTCTTTTCCCGTGCTGTCTGAAAAAAAAAAACAGCGAATATTGTGCTTTTTGGGTTTTGTATTTATACGGGAGCATTGGTTTGCAGGATTGAGGACTGTGGACAACCAGGAGACTACCTGGGGTGTTGTTTGAGCTGTTCAAGGTGGGCGGTTTGTTGCTTACCTCATTTTTGACAAGCTCACTGAGATTACTAGAAATCCCCTAAAATATGACAATTAACGAGAACAATTGGGACAAAGTAACATGATAATTGATGAGAACCCTTGGGACAACTAACAGGACAACTAACAGGACTACTAACAGGACTACTAACAGGACTACTAACAGGACAACTAACAGGACAATTAATGAGAACCATTGGGACAAATTAATATGACAAATGACAAGGACCGCTGGGATAAACTCCCCTAAAAATTAATGTAACCCCACAAATGATATGATAACTTATATTGGGACACTGTGATTGAGACAAAGGCTATGATCTCGCATGCAAATGACTTTTATTCAGTAAATCAATTGTTTTAAACCTTTGACTCTATTTTACAACTTCTAAAAATAAAAACAGTTGCATGCATGCCCGGACATCAGGTAAGGCCACTATTCATTGCTACACTATCATATTGGGATTTGAACATGTTTTATTGTTGTCCTTTGCATTCAGATGTTGTTGCTCAAGTGTGAGCAGGGGTTTGGGATAGTGTAGCCAAGGTTGTGCTAGATTGTGGACTTGTGGGGTATTGCGGTGACCGTGGACAGTAGGCGGTCGACCAGAGGATTATCCTTGCATCAGATTGGGGTTGAGTCTGGTTTATTGCGTCAGTTGGGGATCTGGTTTTCCTAGTGGATGGTTTCCCCACTTTGATCATAATCATGATCCAGTCCTGCTGATTTATGACACCTCTGATACTTATTACTGAGATACTTTACTCGTGTGGGTCGCTCCCCTCGAGTGCCACTCCGGAGTGTGTTACAACATTATCCCCTATCGGCACCCCCGATTTGGCCAACATTATCCCCTATCGGCATACCCGATTTGGCAAATACTATTCCCCATCGGCGTTATACCCGATTTGGCAAGGCACAACAGGAAGTACCAGTTTTGCTAATAACACTAGATTGAGTTCATTCAGACAGGCATTTATACACTGATTCATACATTTTCTTGGCATTTAGAGGCATGGTGGTGGTAGTTTCCTTTTTATCAGCAGTCTTTATAGCTTACAACTGTTCTTTCATGTTGCCTCTAGTAGTCCTAGTGGTGCGTCAGAGTTGAGGTTTTACCCACTAGGGGAGGCTACTGGTTTATCTGGTAGTTCTCACCCCCATTGTTATTTTTCTGTCCCTTTCTCCTCCCTTTCTTTTGCAGAGTCGTCTGCGGGAGCCGCTAGGCCATCGGCAGCTGATAAAGGTAAGGGGATCGCTGAATAAATAGATCTCCTGTGAGGCCGAGAGCTATTAGACAGATAATACACCCTCCACTCAGACTGTGATATTCTCCTTTTATTTTGGGTCTGGCTTCTGCCAGCTGAATGTACTATTTTGGTGAGCTGGGAGATTATTGTACTTATTACAGTTGTATTTGTATTTCCAGTCTGAAATACTATGTGGTTCTTCTATTCAGCTCGATGTTATGCTCTTTTACTGTTCATATTATATCAGAGCAGGTTACCAGCGCTTCGTGTTCGCGGGAAATCCCGTGTGCACGGCGGATCTGTTGGCGAGCCCGGGTTCCGGGGCGTGACAGTTTGGACCCTAGACCCATAGCAGTAGCCTCTCTAGGCCCTAAGCATGCTCCCTGCCAAGCCCGAGCCCCCATGCACGCTGGTTAGCCGGTGGGAGAAAGCTTCCCGCCGGAACCCTAGTTTGCTCCGCCTCGGCCGTTCTCCGCAACCAGTGGGTCAAAGGCCGAGAAAATATCAGGGTAGGGACTGTAGGAGATGAGGATCATCTCCATCAAATTTGGTGGAGTTTGATCGAGAAACCGCATCGCAGTCTTGAACCCTAATTTTGGGTATCTTGCACCATTGGCCGAGCTCTTTGCTCCGGCGCCGGCGAGCCCACACTTGTATCACATTAAAAGAATGAAACAATCATTATTCTCTTAATAGCTTAAGCTATTAGGCTGCGTTTTGTTCGAGTATAAAAAAAATTTGGTTATACCGGGAATATGTATAAGTTATGGTATTAGTAAGAACTAAGTACTCTATAATGTAAAACTTATTAGTGACATAATTTTGGATATAAATGAAATATACACTTATACAAAAATGTCACAAATATATGTTTCTACCATCTAATTTTGTTGTAGTGTATATCTAATGTAAAACTTATTAGTGACAAAAATTAATTTGAATATTCAACCTACTTATAAAGAGTTTGGAAATTAAGTAATATTATACTAAATTAATTCATGTTCTAAATAAATTTTATTAAAATATATCAAATACATGCTATATATTATAGCCGTTTAACCAAATCTCTCCGCTTATTTATATCTATAACATTCTTATTTATATCTATAACAATTTTTAGTAGGAGAGTAGTATTTTGAATTCTCGCATTAAGGGCACTTAGGGTTTCTTGCTGGACCACTGTAGAAGAAATAAAACCCCCAGCTCGCATCGAAGAAGGTCTGAATATCATAACAGTTGCAGTTCCCTGCAGTGGTGCTGATGGTATGGGTTTAGCTGAGGACAGTACGTTAGCCGAATTTACGACCTCGATGTTATGGAAGTAGCTGGCCTTTCCGTACCCCTCCTCCGCGAAGTGGCCCGAACCCATTTGGGTCGCCGTGTGTTGCCCGTTGACGTCCTTGTTCACGATGGCGTAGCTCGCGAGGTGCGTGAAGATCTTAACTGGCCAGTAACCAACATCAATATTTTGATACCTAAGCCACCAGTTGCCACTATTTGGATCATGTAAATATGTAAATATAAATAAACGGTCTACGTCATAAAATTAAACTGTGCTTTCAATTTTTCGCACGCAGCACGTACGTACTGGACGCCTAGTAATGCAATGTCCTTGGAACTCCAGGCACATCTGACGAGCCAAAAAGTGTAAATTTAACTCACCAGTGTGATGCTTTGGAAAGTACATATATACATATATAGATTTTTTTTTAGCCTCATATTCTATAAAATTAGTGTGAGCCATATTGATATATACATTTGGTATGAGAGCCTAAAATTATATATTGTGACAAATTGATATTACTTGCATCTTGATTTTTAGCCTCATATTCTATAAAATTAGTGTAGGGACCTCTGACACTCCCAAATGCAGTCAGGCTCATATTGATATTCAACATCATTGACATATAGCCTCATATTCTACACAAATGCAATGGTGACAAATGCAGTTGGCTCTGATACGGAGCAAACTTATAAATTTTTAGCCACATATTCTATAAAATTAGTGTAGGGATCCTGTGACACTCTCAAGCCACAACCTAAAATATTTAAGTCTGGTTATTATTACTAGTGTTCAAGTCTCATATAAATCCAATCACAATTTCATCCCCATTCGATGTGAGACTATTGGGAGCATTACAGAGTCCCTACACTAATTTTATATAATATGAGGCTAAAAATTTTGAGTTCAAATTATATCAGACTTAGCATATATAATTAATTTTCTCTCATTTAATTTAAGTCCACGTCATAAATTATAAATTTTTTAAAAAATCTCGAATCAAAACGTAATAGCGAGTCTTAAATATAAAAATTAATATAAAAATATTATTTTTTACTAGTTTAAATTTTTAGAGTACAACGTTTGTTAACATATTTTATATCTGAGTGTGTTTCCCGATCGAAAATGGTGAAGTTGTAGCCGCCGCTGTAACACTGCGGTGCTAGCCGAGAGAGGGAGAGAGGAGTCCATGGCAACGATACTGGCAGCAAGTGTAAAGTTTTGATGTTAATCGAGATGGTACAAGTGTAAGACTCGTGAAATTTAAATGCAAAATACAACCTAAGTGGTTGTATACCTGTGTGCAAATTGCAAAGTTTTTTAGCACTATTTCTGCCTTTCAGTTCCGAGTCTGATCTCAAAAATCTGAAATCGCCAGTGCGACCGTCTCGTTGAATCGATTGAAAATGTTATAAACTGATTTTCGATCCGACGATCGGATCCTCCAGAAATCAGCGAAGAAGCTGGTGGGACCCGCGACTTAAGTGAATAGTACCAATGAATAGTAACCCCTGATTCGAATTCTCCACTGGTGAACGTTGGCCAATCGACCGTCTGGGGTCCGAATCTAACGGTCCAGGTAGTCGATTTTAACCGCTTCATCGTTCTGAGCGCAGTAGCGCCGACGAAATTTGCGTTTAACGAACCTAAAGCATCGTAAAGCGTGCCAAACTGTATAAACTACAGTATTTTATGGATTTTAAAATTATAGGGGATCGAATATGACAAACCAAAACCACTACTTTATAGATTTCGTCGAGCTGGACGTCGTGGTGGTGTCCGTTTTTCAGTTTGACGACCCGGTTGTCTCAAAAAGCGTGAAATATATAAAAATCCACAGTATTTTGCATAAAAGCCCAATATTTTATGTGCCAAATGAAACCAAACTTGTGGAGGAGGGATTTCTCTGCGATTCTGTACTACAGCCAGGGACCCCAAACTTAAATACCAAGTAATGGAAGACTTATTTGCATTTTGTTGCAAAAGCTTATATATAGCAAGCTAGGGTTTCTTCTTTGCAACCCTAGCCGTATTCACCCAGCCTCAACGAGAAACCACGACTCCTCCTCTTCCTTTGCTACCTCTCCCGAGCAACTGCGTCGCCGGCCGCCACCTCCCCTCGCCGGAAAAGCAAGGAGCATTTTTGATCTCGGTTTGTAGGGGAAGGAGAGCACCAAAACCCTAGAACCTGTGCCTCGACCTCTCTGGGGTTGTGTTCTTCATCCAGAAGAAAAGCCGAGGTAGGCTGGTGCACCGCCGTGGCCGCGCGCCTCCGGAGCCACCATCTTCTTCTTCCTCGGATCCGACCAAGGTGAGATCTCTTCCTCTTTGGTTTTTCTTGCTACCTAGACACCCTGAGCACCTCCCTCACCTCTTGGTGAACCTCCCAGCAGAGCCCCAACCCTCGGGGTGCTCCCGGTCGCCGGCGGGGAAGTTGCACCCGCCGGAATGCATGAATGCTCCGCCTCGAGCCAACACTCCACCCGATGGCTTTGGATCTGATCTAAATTGATCAGATCCTTCCTCTGGCACTCTTTACCATCTCCATGAAGTTTTATAGCATTTAGATTACTGTGCACTTCGCAGATCCTAGCCCTAGTTTCGGGATAATCTTGCTCCGGCCGAGCTTGCTGCTCCGGCGCTGGCGCCGCTCCTTGTCGCCGGCCAAGGTGCCAGTAGTCTTCTTGTGGTCGAGAAGGACCCATGGAAGCCTTTGCATGAGACCCATGTTGATCGGTTAGTGAAACGCTATTATTGGCCATTGGAGGCTTGGCCGGGGTTGCACCGCCGCCGCTGCCGCCTCTCGCCGCTGGCCATGCGCCTAGCGAGCTTCGTGGAGTCAGGTAGCACCTACTGGTGCTTTTGCATGTGACCCAGAACCTCTGTAATGGAATCCACCATTAATGACCTCGAGGTGGGCTTTGTCACCTCCTCCGGCCATCCGCCTAGCTTGGTGGCCGGAGCTTGGTTGGGTTGTGTTCCTGCCACCTTTTGGAAGCTTTCGAAACCAGTGCTTGCCTCAGTCGAGACCTGAGCTCTTGTGGGATGAAGCTCGACCAAACCGAGCTCAAGGTGTTCGTGGAAATGCCCAAGTGGGCTCCAACCATGTTCTAGCTATTTGTCGACCACCCAATGGTGAGCCCTCGACTCCTGCAAGCCTCATGAGCTTGATGCTCACTCTACTTCAGCAAATGACTGAGTAGATGGAGAGATCTGGCAACCGAGCTCTACAAGCTTGAACTTTGAGCCATTTTGTTCCGGCGATGTTTCCGGTTTCCCCGCGACACCTGGTTAGTGAGCCTCTGAGCCCTTTCAACCTACTGAGCATGATGCTCGCCCTAAATTTGGGTTTGGTCGAGTGAAAGTATAAAAAGTAGCATCTTGAGCCTTTATGCATAGTATTAGTTGACCCGAAGTTGTCCTCGGGTTCTGCGTTGCTCCCAAATGGTGAGCACGGCGTTCAGTGCGTCGAGGCCCGCCTACTGGTGGCCTCGATTCAGTTTAAAAGTATTTCGAAGTAAAATGCAAGTGAAAAAGGTGTGAGATTGCATGCTTTTATGCAATTTGGTAAAACCCTAGGGGTCAATTTGTAATTGTAGCTTGGTAGGCTGCTGTAGACAGCGTACGCATGGTCTCTAAACCCTTTGTTAGAGATCCAATGGCTTTCGTTGAGCGGGAATTGGATTCCGAACCGTAAATCAGCAAAATCGTCGATTTAACGGCAATTCGACATTAAGCACGCAATTTGAGTAATTGTGGTGATTAATTCATGATGCCAGATATTCGGTGCTGTTCCAGGGAGCCTGATGGTTTTAGTTTCTCGTTTGCAACTTTCGGTGCCAAAATGGGCTTCCCGGAAGTGTTTCAGTGGTTATGGCACTGTCGGTGCACAGGATTACCCAGAGTCTCATGCTTGGGCCTAAATGTCTTAAGTTGGACATTTTTGGGCAGCACGTGAAGTTTCACGAGTTTTGGTTATTGTTTAGCACAGATTGGGTCTTAGTGGATCTATCGGTGGATTTCGGAAATTCCGGAAGATCTCGGGACTTCGGCGAAGTTCCCTGTTTAGCTTGTTCTGCACTCAGCGAGTCAGTGGGTTGGGTATGTGTGAGAGTCTATGTTTCTGACCTGTGTATATGATTTAGGTCCCAGCAGTCAGCCGCCAGCTCTTGAGCCATCCAGCAATCACCGTGATCTTCTACCTTGAGGTGGGTTTATCTTCGGTCCGAGTTTTATCTTTTCAGCCCTCTGGGTGCTTTAGTTAGTCGGACACCTATTTTTGATATTAGCCATGATCTTCCATTTATGCTATACCATCATAGACTGCTTATATCCTGCTTTACTTAAACATATCTTGTTTATTTGTTGTCAGATTTATATATCTCAATACAGTAGTCTTACTTGGTCTTATCATGCCTGTTGATTGATACACAGCTTTTGTGTCGAGTTATTCTTGTACTTATATTCCAGATATGCATGATTGACCATGATTGATATACAGACATCTACATCCCTGTGGGGATTTCCAGCATGTTGGCGATTACCCGGTCTGTGGACCGTGAGCTTGAGCATTAGCATTATGATGATTGTGCACCTGCTGTTCACTTGCGTACGCTGTGGGATTGATCCCCCACATTGCGTTCTTTACCGGTAAAGGGTCTGGTTGACCCGTGAGCAATCCCTTCTTGCTGTATCACTGGGTACGGGGAGCCCCTCGGCTGTACCGATATGAGGAAACTCTCGGCTGTACCGTTAGGTACGAGGATCCTCTCGGCTATATCAATGGTACGGGGTTGCTGTTCAGCTCAGCTAGGTGGAATCCAGTATGGTTGTGGTTGGTTCTGCTTTGATATCTTCGCCTGAGGTCCCCATGACCAATAGTGGCATCGATTGGGTACTTGCTTTTCATTATTGATGCATAGTGTATATTTCCGTGTTCTAGCATGCTTTACCGATTCATTCTGTACCCATATCTGCTCAGATATATCTTTGACATATCTTTGGTCTTTTATTGATTATTCAGTTTTACCTATGGACCTATTTACTATCCGCAGATTATTGTATCCAGTAGGTACGATTAGCTATTTCTCGGCTCGTCGTGCCCACTGGGATACACTGTCGATGTATCTCACACCCCTTGGGTGACTATTTTTCAGGTCGTTCGGGTGCTCGGATGTCGGGACACGTTGGTGAGGCTGTTGCTATAGTGCCGACCCTTATGTCACCAGCATACTTTATCTTCCGCAATATGTTTTAAAATATTGTAAAATGATTATGATGTATACGTAGTTTAGACTACTCTGGTATTGGCTGTAAGTGCTTAGCCGTGCATGTATAGGAAAGGCTCTGTCCAAAAGGACAGAAAATTTACTATTCATATGGCGATCTGTTCACGACTGAAATGATTTAAACTCTAATTTCAAAAAAAAAAAAAAAAAAAAATTGGCCTGCTTTTCAAAACTCGGGGCGTGACAATAAGTTATTTTAAAAGTATTGTAGGAATATTTTAAATTCAAAGAAAAGGTACCAAGTAATTGTTAAGTATTAAAATTATATATATATATATATATATATATGAGTATAAATGTTTTTGTACTCATAATTTTTTCACCCTTGAATGAACGAATGCGCGATTAGGATAATAGTGGTCCTCCTAGGGTTTACTAGGTTGTTGGTGAAATAGTATAAATTTTAGGGACTGCTATAATCCTAACCGCACATTACTTCATTCATGGGATAAAAATTTATGAGTACGAAAGAATTTTACTCATAAAAGTATAGTAGCCGTACTCTATATCATTACAACAAAACTATGCTATAGCGACACTTTTAAGTATTGTTAAATAATAAAAAAAATACTGCTGAAAAAAATACGGACACTTGTTACTAGTGTCGCTATATGTGCCGTCGTTAGAGTGTATAGCGACACATTACTATAATGTGTCTCAAAAATGTGTCCCTATAGCCTAATTTTGAATATAGATGGACTATAAATGAGACATTTGCAAAAAAATATCACAAATACATGCCCCTATAACATAATTTTATTGTAGTGTATGTGTGTGTGTATATATATATATATATATATATATATATATATATATATATATATATATATATATATACCATGCCATGCATTTTACGTGACAATGGAGAAAAATGAGGATGGAGAAAAATGAGGACAAGTATTGAAATTATTGTTGAGGAATGTAAATAAAGATTAAGTAAATTATGGTTATGAGATATGTATGAATTATTTCTTTAAAATAATATTTGCTCCAGCTTGGATGTATGCTGTTAGATTAATAGCAACATATTTAGAACACAACAAGATTGCTTAAAGACTGCAAACAGAATATTTAAAAACATAATTTTTTTTAATTTTTTTTTTTAAAAAAATAATGTAAAAATTAGGAAGGAGAAATGATTGGTTATATTATAGTTGAGACATTCAAATATTTTTTATTTATAAAAAATGAATGGTTAGAATAAAAGAATACAACTAATATCTCTTTACTGAGTGATACAATTTTTACAAATATTGAAAATATATTTTTTTATAATTTTTTTTTTATGAAAAAATATATATATCTCTTCCTAAGAAAATACATATCTTTGTATCAAATGAAAAGACACATTCTTTTTATAAATAATTAATCTACCAAAATAATACAATTATTCACTTCACTAATTTAATTTTTTAAATTGTTTTCTCACTTATATTATTATTACAATCTATGCTACCAGTTTTTATCGATTATGTGACGCCCTTAATAATCTCACATCGGATACGAATGTAGATGTGTTTGGGTATATAAGATATGGTGCTTATAAGTGTCTTTGAGCATGACGAAGATGTCAGGGCTTAAAGAGGCGAAGAATGTGACACCATCGAAATGTGCATTAGTCCTATATATAAATAATATAATATGACTAAATTTCTTAACCCTGTTATAGCATTTTGGATGGTAGCAAGACCCAAAAGTTAAGAGAGTTTAAGCGTGTTAGAGCTAGAGTAGTTCTAGAATGGTGACTCCCAAAAAGTTAAGAGAGTTAAGCGTGCTAGAGCTAGAGTAGTTCTAGGATGGGTGACTACGTGGAAAGTTAAGAGAGTAGTATTTTGGGTGGTAGCAAAACCCAAGAAGTTAAGAGAGTTAAGCGTGTTAGAACTAGAGTAGTTTTAGGATGGGTGACCCCCTGGAAAGTTAAGAGAGTTAAGAGTGTTAGAGGTAGAGTAGTTCTAGGATGGATGACCCCTTAAAAAGTTGGGGCGTTATATTTGGTATGAGAGCCAATAACCAGTCAGAAGTGTGCAGTGAGTCTCGACTGAGCTTGAGTCTACTACAGACAATCAATTTTCTTTATTTATTTTTTATTAAATTTTATCGTCGCACGTGAAATCGTCGGCGAACGAAAAACATAATATTGAAGTGATTTTTAATTTCAGAGTCATATATAACATGTATATTCTAAATGTTTGGAATGGTCATAGTCTATATTGTTGGATTAATTGATCGCTAGTGCTTTGTTTAGTTGTGGCTTTCAACGGCGCAACGGTCATATCCAATTGATGGCCGCAAAAAATTCGGAGAAATAATAATAATTTGTAAATGGATTTGTATATTCAATTGCCTCCTATAAAAAGTGATTCAATATGAGGGAGATCTCATGCATAACAGTACAATTGAATATTGTTAAGGATACGTAATACATTAGGAACATATATATCCGTAATTACTTAGTTACTTTATGGTCTTAAATATGTTATGATTCATATATATGTGTCTTTATTTTATGCAGATAATTAATTAAACTAGGTGGCTTCATGTCTCCTTCTCCTTCTTCTACTGCTTTACTTGTTCTACTGCTAGTGTTTGTCACGATCGTCAGCAAAAAAACTATGCATGCCTCAGCTTTGAATGCTACTACCACAATGGGTGCATCGCCGCAAAAGATAGAGAGAGAATTCAAAGATACTTGAAGAAGCCTAATGTATTACGTACCCTTAACAATATTCAATTGTACTGTTACGCATGACTGTAGGCTTCTTCAAGTATTTTTGAATTCTCTCTCTATCTTTTGCGGCGACGCACCCATTGTGGTAGTAGCATTCAAAGCTGAGGCATGCATAGTTTTCTTGCTGACGATCGTGACAAACACTAGCAGTAGAACAAGTAAAGCAGTAGAAGAAGGAGAAGGAGACATGAAGCCACCTAGTTTAATTAATTATCTGCATAAAATAAAGACACATATATATGAATCATAACATATTTAAGACCATAAAGTAATTAAGTAATTACGGATATATATGTTCCTAATGTATTACGTATCCTTAACAATATTCAATTGTACTGTTATGCATGAGATCTCCCTCATATTGAATCACCTTTTATAGGAGGCAATTGAATATACAAATCCATTTACAAATTATTATTATTTCTCCGAATTTTTTGCGCCCATCAATTGGATATGACCGTTGCGCTGTTGAAAGCCACAACTAAACAAAGCACTAGCGATCAATTAATCCAACAATATAGACTATGATCATTCCAAACATTTTAGAATATACATGTTATATATGACTCTGAAATTAAAATCACTTCAATATTATGTTTTTCGTTCGCCGACGATTTCACGTGCGACGATAAAATTTAATAAAAAAAATTAAAAAAAATTGAATGTCTGTAGTAGACTCAAGCTCAGTCGAGACTCACCGCACACTTCCGACTGGTTATTGGCTTTGATACCAAATATAACGCCCCAACTTTTCAGGGGGTCATCCATCCTAGAACTACTCTACCTCTAACACGCTTAACTCTCTTAACTTTCCAGGGGTCTCTTAACTTCTTGGGTTTTGCTACCACCCAAAATGCTACTCTCTTAACTTTCCAGGGGGTCCCCCATCCTAGAACTACTCTAGCTCTAACACGCTTAACTCTCTTAACAGGGGGTCCCCCATCCTAGAACTACTCTAGCTCTAACACGCTTAACTCTCTTAACTTCTTGGGTCTTGCTACCACCCAAAATACTATAGCCGGGTTAAGATATTTAGTCATATTATATTATTTATATATAGGACTAATGCACATTTCGAGGGTGTCACATTCTTCTCCTCTTTAAGCCCTGACATCTTCGTCAGGCTCAAAGACACTCACAAGCACCATATCTTATATACCCAAACACATCTACATTCGTATCCGATGTGGGATTATTGGGGGCGTCACATAATCGATAAAAACTGATAGCGTAGATTGTAATAATAATAGAAGTGAGAAAATAATTTAAAAAATTAAATTAGTGAATAATTATATCATTTTGGTGGATTAATTATTTATAAAAAGAATGTGTCTTTTCATTTGATACAAAGATATGTATTTTCTTAGGAAGAGATATATATATATATATTTTTTTTCTTAAAAAAAAAGAATTATAAAAAAATGTATTTTCAATAGTTGTAAAAATTATATCACTCAGTAAAGAGATATAAGTTGTATTCTTTTGTCCTAACCATTCTTTTTTTATAGATAAAAAATATTTGAATGTCTCAACTATAATATAACCAATCATTTCTCCTTCTTAATTTTTACATTATTTTTTTTAAAAAAAAAATTTAAAAAATTTTGTTTTTAAATATTCTGTTTGCAGTCTTTAAGCAATCTTGTTGTGTTCTAAATATGTTGCTATTAATCTAACAGCATCCATCCAAGCAGGAGCAAATATCATTTTAAAGAAATAATTCATACATATCTCATGACCATAATTTACTTAATCTTTATTTACTTTCCTCAACAATAATTTCAATACTTGTCCTCATTTTTCTCCTTTGTCACGTAAAATGCATGGCATGATCAGTATATATATATATATATATATATATATATATATATATATATATATATATATATATATATATATATATATACTAAATAATATTAGGTTACAGGGGCACGTATTTGTGACACTTTTTTACAAATATTTTATTTATAGTCCATCTATATTCAAAATTAGTCTATAGGGACATATTTTTGAGACACATTATAGTGTCTCAAATCCACTGAAAATTTCCATTGCATTTGTCCCTACACTAATTTTATATAATATGAGTCTAAAAATTTTTAGTTCAAATTATATCAGACTTAGCATATATAATTAATTTTGTATCATTTAATTTAAATCCACGTCTTAAATTATAAATTTTTTAAAAAATCTCGAATCAAAACGTAAGAGCGAGTCTTAAATATAAAAATTAATATAAAAATATTATTTTTTACTAGTTTAAATTTTTAAAGTACAACGTTTGTTAACATATTTTATATCTGAGTGTGTTTTCCGATGAAAAATGGTGAATATGTGAGTGTGTTTCCCGATCGAAAATGGTGAAGTTGTACCGCCGCTGTAACACTGCGGTGCTAGCCGAGAGAGGGAGAGAGGGGTCCATGGCAATGATACTGGCAGCAGGTGCAAAGTTTTGATGTTAATCGAGATGGTACAACTTATTTTAAAAGTATTGTAGGAATATTTTAAATTCAAAGAAAAGGTACCAAGTAATTGTTAAGTATTAAAATTATATATATATATATATATATATATATATATATATATATATATATATATATATATATATATATATATATAAAGTATAAATTTTTTTGTATTTATAATTTTTTCACCATTAGATGAAGAAATATACGGTTAGGATAATAGTGGTCCCCCTAGGGTTACTAGGTTGTTGGTGAAATAGTATAAATTTTAGGAACTGCTATAATTCTAACCGCACATTACTTCATCCAAGGAATGAAAACTTATGAGTACGAAAAAATTTTACTCATAAGAGTATAGTAGACAGACTTTATATCATTATAACAAAACTATGCTATAGCGACATTTTTAATTATTGCTAAATACTAAAAAAAATACTGCTGAAAAAAATACCGACACTTGTCATTAATGTCGCTATATGTGCCGTCGTTAGAGTATATAGCGACACATTACTATAATATGTCCCAATAGCCTAATTTTAGATATAGATGGACTATAAATGAGATATTTGTAAAAAAATATCACAAATACGTGCCCCTATAACCTAATTTTATTTAGTATATATATATATATATATATATATATATATATATATATATATATATATTGACCATGCCATGCATTTTACGTGACAAAGGAAAAAAATGAGGACAAGTATTGAAATTATTGTTGAGGAATTGTAAATAAAGATTAAGTAAATTATGGTCATGAGATATGTATGAATTATTTTTTTAAAATGATATTTGCTCCCGCTTGGATGTATGCAGTTAGATTAATAGCAACATATTTCGAACACAACAAGATTGCTTAAAGACTGCAAACAGAATATTTAAAAACATAATTTTTCTTATTTTTTTTTTAAAAAAAAATAATGTAAAAGTAAAGAAGGAGAAATGATTGGTTATATTATAGTTGATACATTCAAATATTTTTTATCTATAAAAAATAAATGGTTAGGATAAAAGAATACAACTTATATCTCCTTACTGAGTGATACAATTTTTACAAATATTAAAAATACATTTTTTTATGAAAAAATATATATATCTCTTCCTAAGAAAATATATATCTTTGTATCAAATGAAAAAACACATTCTTTTTATAAATAATTAATCCACCAAAATAATATAATTATTCACTAATTTAATTTTTTAAATTATTTTCTCACTTCTATTATTATTACAATCTATGCTACCAATTTTAATCGATTATGTGACGCCCCCAATAATCCTACATCGGATACGAATGTAGATGTGTTTGAGTATATAAGATATGGTGTTTGTGAGTATCTTTGAGCCTGACGAAAATATCAGGACTTAAAGATGAGAAGAATGTGACACCCTCGAAATGTGCATTAGTCCTATATATAAATAATATATTATCACTAAATCTCTTAACCCGGCTATAGCATTTTGGATGGTAGCAAGACCCAAGAAGTCAAGAGAGTTAAGCGTGTTAGAGCTACAGTAGTTCTAGGATGGATGAACCCCTGGAAAGTTAAGAGAGTAACATTTTGGATGGTAGCAAAACCCAAGAAGTTAAGAGAGTTAAGCGTGTTAGAGCTAGAGTAGTTTTAGGATGGGTAGTTAAGAGAGTTAAGCGTGTTAGAGCTAGAGTAGTTCTAGGATGGGTGACCCCCTGAAAAGTTAAGAGAGTATCATTTTGGGTGGTAGCAAAACCCAAGAAGTTAAGAGAGTTAAGCGTGTTAGAGCTATAGAATAGTTTTAGGATGGGTGACCCCCTGGAAAGTTAAGAGTTAAGCGTGTTAGAGGTAGAGTAGTTCTAGGATGGATGACCCCCTGAAAAGTTGGGGCGTTATATTTGGTATCAGAGCCAATAACCAGTCGAAAATTGTAGTACCCGAGAAATTCAAAATTGAATTTGAAGAATTCAAATGGGAATGTGAATGAGAAAATGCAAAGTTAAACCTAGGTGGCCGTTTACCGGTGTGCAAATTGAACAGTTTTCGGAGCACTATTTCTGCCTTTCAGATACGAGTGTAATCTCGAAAATTTGAAATCACCAGTCCGACCGTCTCGTCGAATCGATCGAAAATGGTATAGAAAGATTTTCGATCCGACGATCAGATCGTCCAGAAATCAGAGAAGAAGCTGGTGGGGCCCACGACTAAAGTCGTGAATAGTAACACCTGATTTAATTCCCCGCCAAGCGAACGTTGGCCGAATCTAACGATCCAGGTAGTCGATTTGAATGGCATCAACGTTCTGAGTGCAGTGGCGCTAACGAAATTTATGTTTGACGATTCTAAAGCATCGTAAAGCGTCCACACAATATAAATCCACTGTATTTATTGGATTTCAAATTTTTAGAGGATCGAACTAAAGAAACCAAAATCTCTACTCAATAGATTTCGTCGAGCCGGACGTCGTGGTGGTGTCCGTTTTTCCGTTTGACGACCCGGTTGTCTCGAAAAGCATGAAATACTGAAAAATTTGTAGTATTTTGCGAGTAAACCTAATATTTTATGGATCAAATGCAATGAGGTTATTTAGAGAAGGACTTCTATGCATAAATGACCTACAGCTGTGGACTGTATTGTAATGAACAAGGTTTAGAGGGACTAAGTTGCAAAGAAAGGGAAAATTCACTAATGACACTATGCACTAGTGTTGTGGGTTTGGGGGGCAGTTACAATTGCTCATCCATGTTCCTTCCACCTTCTCTGCCACGAAACCAAGTCCTTGGGAACCGTTCTTCATGGGATATAGCAAGGTGGAGAAGATGATATTGCAAGATTCTTGGCAACCGAGTTGAAGTGGAAAAGAACAAGCAAACCAGAGATTTCTTGCACCTAACCTCCATCAAAGGTTTCTCCTTCTTCCTCTGCATCTTCCCCGTGAGCCGCACCATCAGCTGCCGCCGAGGATCGCCGGAAAAAGCAAGATCCTTGCCGGATTTCGGGTTGTGGAGGAAGGGTTGCACCAAGGTGGCCTGGGTTCTCTTCTAGAGCATCCAGAGGACCCCTGCAATCTGCAGAAGACTAGCCAAGGTGGTCCCGTCGCCTGCTGTGGCCGCGCGACCCTGCGAGGAGCAAGAACCGGCTTCTTCCATCTTCTCCAACTCCGGCGAAGGTGGTCTCTTTTCCCTTGGTTTTATTGGTCCAAGACCCATGGCAGAGTCTTAATGAGGTCGTTTGCCGGCGGTGAAGTTGCACCGCCGAAAAACTGGTTTTGCTCCGCCGCGGCCAACCGTCGCATCCGGCGGCTCGGGTCTTGAACCAAAATGATGGAAATTTTCTGTTAAGTCTAATGAACACTCCCATGAAGTTTCATGGCTTTTGGCTTAGTGTGCAAGTCGCAGACCTAAGCCCTAGCTTTGGTCTATTATTGCTTCGACCGAGGTTGCTAAGCCGCCGTCGCCGCAGCCTCCTACCGCCGGCCACCGCACCAGAACACTTCCCCGCATCGAGGGCAAGCTACTTGTACATTTGCATGTGACCCATGCAGCCCGGATAAAAATCCACCATTAATGACCTTCTCAAGCTCCGTTAATGGCCACAAGCTTCCAACTCTTCAACTGATGGCTCCCCAGCATTGTTTGAGTGAGCCCAAGACTTCTGCTGGTTCCCTGAACCTGATGCTCACCACAAATGGGAGGATGACTGAGTGGATGGTGAGTTTGTGCATGTCAAGCCAAAGTGAAGGGCTAGGTTGTGATTTGTGTTATTCCAGCAGCTTTCCTGCTTCATTAGGGAAAGCCTCTATGTTCTTACCATCCCCTGACTTTTATTCTCACTTCTGTTAAAAAGGTGACTGATGGGATTGGTTGATTTTGCAACTTGAACCTTATATATGCATAATAATGGCCAACCTTGTTTGGTTACTGTTACAGCAGCCTTGGGTCTGCCCAATGGTGAGCCCTTGGACCCTCTCAACCCCCTGAGCATGGTGCTCACCCCATATTTGGGTTTGGTAGAGTTTGGGTGCATGATTAGCAAGTTAGAACCTTCAAGCATAGTGTTTATGGACCCATTTATGTTCTCGGGTTCCCCACTGCTCCCAAATGGTGAGCACGACGTTCAGTACGTCGAGGCCCACATACAGGTGCCCTCGGTTCAGTTTGGAGATGTGTGGTTGTGAAGTAATTGCAAAAACTTGAGTTTTTGGAGGGTTTTTATGCAATTTTGGGAAATCCTAGGGGTTTAATTGCAATTGTAGCCTCATGGGCTGTTTTGGGCTGTGCACCCATGATCTCTAAACCCTTCGTTGGAGATCCAACGACTTTCATTGAGCAGGAATTTGATCTTGGGACTTCAGCGAAGTCCCCCGTATAGCTTGTCTGCACTCAGTGAGTCTATGGGTTGAATATGAGAGAGAGTCTATTATTGACTTGTATCTATTATTTAGGTACCAGCAGTCAGCCGCTAGTCAGTGAGCCTCCCAGCGAATTTCAGGATCGCTTGTGTTGAGGTGGGTTTATCTTCGGTCCGGGCTTTATTATTTCGGCCCTACGGGTACCGTGGTAGGACGGACTCCTGTTTTGTTGGTAGCTTTGATCCCACAGACGAGCTTTTCATTATGCTTATTATTTTCAGCATTGATTGATATATCTGGACATATGCCATGCCTGATTGGTCATCAGTTTTGTTTATTCATCATTCCTGTTCTATACTGCATGTTAGAATAGGAGTTCGGTTTCAGTATACAGCTTCTATATACAGCTTCTGTTATACAGTTCAGTTATACTGCATCAGTTGATATTACAGCTTTTCATTCACGATCGCAGTGGGTCTGATCCCCCACAATGCGTTCTTTACCGGTAGAGAGGTCGTCACATCGATCCGTGAGCCTGGTGAGGTTATGATAACATGTTGAGAGACCAACAGTGGCAATTGCCTGAGGTCCTGCTCTATGGCAGCTTAGCCTGAGGTCCCGGTGTCCAACAGTGGCATTAGCCTGAGGCCCCAGTGACCAATAGTGGCATTGATTGGGTACTTACAGTTATTATTATTCAGCACTTTCAGTTTATAGCATTGTTATATACCAGCTCTGTTTATAACATGTCAGTTCAATATATCAGATTTGCCAGTTACAGCATGATCAGTTACAGTCATGAGTACCCTACTTTCCTTTCTGTTTATTGTTCAGCATGCTTATTATTCAGTATCCAATTATTCAGCTTTGTTATACCTGCTTTTGTTATCCACTTATTATTGTATCCAGTAGGCACGACTTACTATTTCTCAGCCCGTCGTGCCCACTGGGATACATGTAGAGTGTATCTCACACCCCGTGGGTGACTATTTTTCAGGTTAGTTGGGTGTTGAGATATTGGGACGATCTAGTGAGCTGTCACGGTAGAGTCAACCCTGTTATCGACTACAGATTCCCAGTATGTTTATATTCAGTGCTTAGTCTGTATTGTACTTTTGGAGATGTATGTTGGACATGTACTAGCTTACATTCAGTTGTTGTTTACGTTTCCTCTGATTCAGTATTGTATATGTATAGCCGAGCATGTATAGGGAAGACTCCGTCTAAGTGGACAGAGAGTTTCCTGTGCATGTGGCGGTCGGTTCACGTCACGGGTTTCAATGTGTACTCTGATGTTTAAAAAAAAAAAAAAAAAATTTGCCATTGTTTTGAAACTCGGGGCGTGACAGAAGTGTGCGGCGAGTCTCGACTGAGCTTGAGTCTACTACAGACATTCAATTTTTTTTTATTTTTTTTTAGTAAATGTTATCGTCGCACGTTAAATCGTCGGCGAACGAAAAATATAATATCGAAGTGATTTCTATTTTCGGAGTCATATATAACATGTATATTCTAAAATGTTTGGAATGGTCATAGTCTATATTATTGGATTAATTGATCGGTAGTGCTTTGTATAGTTGTGGCTTTCAACGGCACAACGGTCATATATATCCAATTGATGGGCGCAAAAAATTCTGAGAAATAATAATAATTTGTAAATGAATTTGTATATTCAATTGCCTTCTATAAAAGGTGATTCAATATGAGGGAGATCTCATGCATAACAGTACAATTGAATATTGTTAAGAGTACGTAATACACTAGGAACATATATATCCTTAATTACTTAGTTACTTTATGGTCTTAAATATATTATGATTCATATATATATGTTTCTTTCTTTTATGCAAATAATTAATTAAACTAGGTGGCTTCATGTCTCCTTCTCCTTCTTCTACTGCTTTACTTCTTCTACTGCTAGTGTTTGTCACGATCGTCAGCAAAAAAACTATGCATGCCTCAGCTTTGAATGCTACTACCACAATGGGTGTGTTGCCACAAAAGATAGAGAGAGAATTCAAAGATACTTGAAGAAGATAAATAAACCTGCTGTAAAATCCATTAAAGTAAGATTAATGGATAGATGAGTAATTAATTAAGATTTAGTTAATTCTGTTATTATAATCTCTCTTTTTTTTATCCTTATTTGATCTTTTGCAGAGCCCAGATGGAGATATCATCGACTGTGTTCTTATGAACAAGCAATTGGCTCTTGATCATCCTCTTCTGAAGAATCACAAGATTTAGGTTCACATTATATGGGTCTTTTTTTAAAAAAAAATCTTATGTTTGTCGTATACAATTCGGTTTGATTTTACTAGTAATTTAACCTAGTTTGATTTTGCAAATTGGAAATAAGAACCGCCACACTCCGATAATTTCATGTTGGATGGAGGACAAACTATGCATGAAAATATAAGTACAGGCGCTCTAATAATAAGTACTAAGTTTCAGCATTGAACTAACCGATTCCATACTTAAAAAGATCACGAAAAAATCGATCATTAGGCAAATATTATTCTCCCTACAAATATGAACCGATTTTATTTTTGCGAACAATGTCAGAGAGTAGCACTAAGGAGGCCGGCTTCGCGTTTCGAAGCCAAAAACCAACAACCGAGAAATGAAATCGTGAGCAAGGCTTGGCAGGTATGAAACCAGGTTGAAAACTGCCCCTCTAAAATATCGTAAAGCGTGAAATACTAAAAAATTTGTAGTATTTTGCTAGTAAACCTAATATTTTATTGGGGCAGTTTTCAACCTGGTTCCATACCTGCCAAGCCTTGCTTACGGTTTCATTTCTCGGCTGTTGGTTTTTGGCTTCGAAACGCGAAGCCGGCCTCCTTGGTGCTACTCTCTGACATTATTTGCAAAAATAAAATCGGTCCATATTTGCAGGGAGAATAATATTTGCCTAATGATCGATTTTTTCGTGATCTCTTTAAGTATGGAATCGGTTAGTTCAATGCTGAAACTTTGTTCTTATTATTAGAGCGCATGTACTTATATTTTCATGCATACTTTGTTCTCCATCCAACATGAAATTATCGGAGTGTGGCGGTTCTTATTTCCAATTTGCAAAATCAAACCAGGTTAAATTACTAGTAAAATCAAACCGAATTGTATACGGTAAACATAAGATTTTTTTTAAAAAACCCATATAATGTGAACCTAAATCTTGTGATTCTTCAGAAGAGGATGATCAAGAGCTAGTTGCTTGTTCATAAGAACACAGTCGATGATACACAGTCGATGATATCTCCATCTGGGCTCTGCAAAAGATCAAATAAGGATAAAAAAAAGAGAGATTATAATAACAGAATTAACTAAATCTTAATTAATTACTCATCTATCCATTAATCTTACTTTAATGAATTTTACAGCAGGTTTATTTATCTTCTTCAAGTATCTTTGAATTCTCTCTCTATCTTTTGCGGCAACACACCCATTGTGGTAGTAGCATTCAAAGCTGAGGCATGCATAGTTTTCTTGCTGACGATCGTGACAAACACTAGCAGTAGAAGAAGTAAAGAGGAGAAGGAGACATGAAGCCACCTAGTTTAATTAATTATTTGCATAAAAGAAAGAAACATATATATATATATGAATCATAATATATTTAAGAACATAAAGTAACTAAGTAATTAAGGATATATATGTTCCTAGTGTATTACGTACTCTTAACAATATTCAATTGTACTGTTATGCATGAGATCTCCCTCATATTGAATCACCTTTTATAGAAGGCAATTGAATATACAAATTCATTTACAAATTATTATTATTTCTCAGAATTTTTTGCGCCCATCAATTGGATATATATGACCGTTGTGGCGTTGAAAGCCACAACTATACAAAGCACTACCGATCAATTAATCCAATAATATAGACTATGACCATTCCAAACATTTTAGAATATACATGTTATATATGACTCCGAAATTAGAAATCACTTCGATATTATATTTTTCGTTCGCCGACGATTTAACGTGCGACGATAAAATTTAATAAAAAAAAATTAAAAAAAATGAATGACTGTAGTAGACTCAAGCTCAGTCCAGACTCGCCGCACACTTCCGACTGGTTATTGGCTCTGATACCAAATATAACGCCCCAACTTTTCAGGGGGCCATCCATCCTAGAACTACTCTACCTCTAACACGCTTAACTCTCTTAACTTTTCAGATGGTCACCCATCCTAAAACTACTCTAGCTCTAACACGCTTAACTCTCTTAACTTCTTGAATTTTGCTACCACCCAAAATGCTACTCTCTTAACTTTCCAGGGGGTCACCTATCCTAGAACTACTCTAACTCTAACACGCTTAACTCTCTTAACTATCCATCCTAAAACTACTCTAGCTCTACCACGCTTAACTCTCTTAACTTCTTGAGTTTTGCTACCACCAAAAATGTTACTCTCTTAATTTTCCAGGGGATCACCCATCTTAGAACTACTCTAGCTAGGAGAGCTGCTGGAACAAAAAAAACCAAACCAAGCTCAAATAGAGCTTGGTTCTGGGCAGCAACCGAAGGAAGCAGCAGCAAGAGGGCACTGAAATTGTTCAGGGGCTCACCTCAGCAAAGTTGTGAAGCTGCCGGAGACGACGCCGGAGCAAGGTGGCCGGAGTACTCTTAGCAAGCATATGTATATAAGTTAAGATACTTCAGCAGGACAAGTTACTACACACTATCACACTACTTGCTCATAAATAGCGCAAAGTAGTGTGATGTGTGGATAATAACCTCCATTTACACTTGAAATTACCAGATTCAGCTTCATATGTGATGTGTGGATAATAACCCTGCAAAAATGAAAAACTTGAGAAACTGAGAGAAAGTGAGATATGGTTAGATAAACAATCAAGCGCCACAAACAAAATAATCTTAGTACCCAAATTGCAAAAATGCTTGCAAGAAATGAGAATAACTCGCCTTACCTTTTGCATCTGATGCGACGCCAATGTCTCGCCGAAATATAATCAAAGATAACTTCATTGTGAATCAAAGATAACTTCAATGTCTCGCCAAAAAAAAATGCTACATTAAACACTAAGGCAATAAGATCGAACATTGTGAAATTAAATGAAAGTTACAAGTTTCACCTCCTTCATTAAACTCTGATTGATAGCCCTTTGTGCATCATTCTTGCACCGAGCAAAAGTCCTCTCAACCTGAAAGTTCAGAGAGAAGTAATGATAAAGATATATTAGTTGTGAATCACAGGATTACTCAAACATCTACAAATAAAAATAGTACATTTAATTAAAATAGGTAAATTCACATGTTATAGCAGAATCATTAACAATGTTTACAATCCAGACAATTAAATAAATCATATGATACTCGTTCAGATCCTCATCTACGCCCCCGTCGACTGTCGAAGTCCTGTTTCCAACCTCTTCCTGAAAATTGTTGAGAAAATTAGTCCCACCATTCAATGGCCTTTATTTTCAAACACGTAGCATAATATGTAGATATAAAAGCAACTCAATTTGTTGAAATAACATGGCGATAGGCCATCCGCATCAGAGAACGAAGGCCGCCCAGCAAGAGAAGCAACCATCAGAAGTTCTGATCCACAAGAGCTTAAAAAACAAATTAATAGCAACATCAGTTTAATGACAAAAGAGTTATAATATCCGATATACAGTTTAACATCATTCCTAACTCTTTATAGTTGAAAAATAGAAAACACTTAAAAACGACGAAAAAAAGCTTCAGCTCCTAACTCAACAGCCATTTATTTCCTGCAACAGTAAAAGCATTGGTTATTCAAATTTGTGTGAGAATTCAGGGTTTTTTAAATAGATTTGTTTCTTTCAACAGTAAAAGCAATACTCGTTGGACCTAACAATTCGTATCAAAGAGGATTGTGCAAAATACAAAATCTATCGAATGTAAAATGCAATTAGGTTTGCTTTCAAAATATCTTTATAGTCATTGAAGTACAGTTTCTATTTAACAACCTACCAAAAAGTAATCCTAGTTGACAATAGGGGCCATGTCGAAAGAAGTATTAACAGATCTTACAAATTAATCATAAAGCCACATGGTGCATTCAACCTTTTGCAGAAGGCTGCCCATTTTGACAAGATTAAATTGTAAGAATACAAGTAACAAACTAAATAATGATGATGTAAATAACTAAGGGGCAAAAAATTGTAAAGCCATAAACAGAGGTTGCTTTGCTTTACAACAACTGCCATGTGGCTGTGACCCTTCTGAAACTCATTATACTATAGCAAAAATGATTAATGAACAAAAGACAAGCCAATTACTTCTTCGGACAGCTTATTGACCAGTACATGCATCATTGTCTTATGAATCAGGAATTAGATAGAAGAACTCTCCAGTTATAGTAGAAAGAAGAATTAGGTTTTGTACCCTTTTCACCACAAAAATCCTGCTTACAAATGCATTCACATAAACTAGTTAATTTAATTTTGGACAAATATATCTAATAACCAAGTACAGAGGAGAAAGTGATAGGCATATAGCTAGAGCATCGCAATGTTAATTACTGACTTAAGCTTTGTACTATACCGTGGAATTTTTCGAATTGTCACGTTCTTAACAGGAACCTCATCATCAGGATGTATAGTCAACAAGTTCTTTACCTACAATTCCATAATATACAACCAATCTTATATCAGCATACTGAGAATTAAAATATTCCAAGAGTTGACCCTTTGGCACAATTATTTGGACTGAGGATATATATAGTAATAGTAGTATCAGGCAGCACGCACAAGTTCCTCCGGATTTGACCCGAATTTCTCAGAATGGAAAATGCATTGACTGAATTAACACCATTCAATCCAACAATTGCAATTTGGTAAAAAGAAGAAAACTATGGAAATAAACAAAGATTCAATAGAGCTGACCCAAACAATGCATATAAAACTAACTGCATTATTAACACTGAAAAACCCATAACTCTAAGATTCAGAGAACAAATTGAATCAAGCTCTTAATCATAATATAATAACAATCATAATAATAACCATTAATTCATAAAACAACAAATAATAACTTAAACTATTTGCTTTTCTTATTTAAGATATATTACCATATATTGCCCAAATTGCCCTTCTTCTTTTACGTGTCATGAGAAGTGTCCCTGACATTAAAAAACTGGTTAAAACTCATGAGAAATTCATGTCTCAACTAATTCAATGTTTTATTTGTTAAACATTGTATGCTATTTGTTAATGAAAAAAATAAAATACAAATCTTGTAATGACTTTTAAACTTTGTGGCAAGGTTGTCATGAGAAGTGTCCCTGACATTAAAAAACTGGTTAAAACTCATGAGAAATTCATGTCTCAACTAATTCAATGTTTTATTTGTTAAACATTGTATGCTATTTGTTAATGAAAAAAATAAAATACAAACCTTGTAATGACTTTTAAACTTCGTGGCAAGGTTGTCATGAGAAGTGTCCCTGACATTAAAAAACTGGTTAAAACTCATGAGAAATTCATGTCTCAACTAATTCAATGTTTTATTTGTTAAACATTGTATGCTATTTGTTAATGAAAAAAATAAATACAAACCTTGCAATGACTTTTAAACTTCGTGGCAAGGTTGTCATGAGAAGTGTCCCTGACATTAAAAAACTGGTTAAAACTCATGAGAAATTCATGTCTCAACTAATTCAATGTTTTATTTGTTAAACATTGTATGCTATTTGTTAATGAAAAAAATAAAATACAAACCTTGTAATGACTTTTAAACTTCGTGGCAAGGTTGTTTAGGAGCTAGTCGAGGCCCTCTCCCCGCTTAGTATACCTACAACCAATTAAGATAGAGATTTCAGCAGTCGATGATCTAAACAAAAGTTAAATTCAGTTGACTAAAATAAAGTATAGAGTATTTATACTTATAGGATGACCATCTGATGATGATGCAGAATGCATATTCTGCAATCCAGGTAAAAATTATGGAGAACCCCCTCAACTACAGAAAATATTGAGATTACACCCTTCTATTTTTTTTTAACTTAAAAATCAATATATTTAATACAATTTCTAATTTATTTGACTAAAAGTAAAATCATTCAGTTGCAAAAAAGGGTAGGGGCGCTGATAGTTGAGGGGTTTTCATATAATTTTACCTACCAAATATCACATATCATATGCATTTTTTTAATGTGAGGGGCTTGAAGAAAATGACAAGGAAATAAAGCTAGGAAAGGATAAAGTTGGGTAAAACAGTTAAGGAATAAAGCTAAGCATGAGAACTAAGAATGACTTAAAAGCTGAAAAAAAGAAACTATTACCTTTCTCTACATTGTGTTTTCTTACAAGTAAAATATGTTTCGTTGTTTCTGCTCACCTCTTGTTTGGTGGTAGGTACATTCGAGTTTGCAAAATTTCTGGTTAGTTTCTTAGTTCTTGCGAACTACTTGTTTATGTGGCTCAAATTGCTGCTCTGTTTATTGTGCCGTAATTATGTACGAATTAATCAAAATTACATTCAAAATGGTCTTTGGTTTCTGCAGTAGTTGATAATTTCTTCTTCTTTTTCTTTCAAAATTGTTGTTGATTTTCTGCAGTTGCAGAGAAACCGCAAATGCAGAGCTTCACAAGCATTCCATCTTCAGCTGACAGTGGGGCATCTATTGTTTGTCAAGCTCCTCGATTTTTGGAGCCATGCTCATCAAGCTCCATGTAAGTTAGATACATTGCTAATGAATTCTTTTTCAAAGTTAGTGCATCTGATTCAATCTAATGACAGGTAAAATGTAGGGGAAGTGATCTTTAACTTCAAATAATCTTTTGATCCTTGGTGTGGCACCTAAACAAATCACACTCCAGAAACTTGTTAAATTTCTCGCATTGTCATTCATTGGTCCATTTTCCATCCAAAATCTCCAGCATCTGCTTGGAGCTGAGCATATTTAATAATATCTAAAATCTTTTTTAGTGGGAAAAATAAAAAAATGAGGATCTGAATTCTAAAAGCAGTTCACAAAAATGATTTAGTATGATGAATTAATACTAAATCCGAGCAATTAATACTAAATTAGAGCAACTAGAGACCTAATAAATATAAAAAACAGAAAAAATTAAGCAAAAATTATATCAAAATCATTGATATGAAACCAAACATCAAAATCTACAAGCGATTACCACCTTATCCCGCGGGTTGGTGCGGAGTCGGAGAGGAGAGCGGTGTCGGAGAGGAAGAGAGAGTGTTGAGAGAGATCGGTGGAGAGGGAGAGAGATCGGTGGAGAGGGATCGAAGATCGGTGGAGAGGGAGAGAGATCGGTGGAGAGGGGATTTGTTGGTGAGTGAGGGGCGAGGTGAAAGAGGAGTGTGGCGGGGTGAGGCGTGGACGAGGTGGGGAGGGGGTGAAAGAGATTTGATCGGGAGAAAGGGCTTTGATCGTTTCTTTCTGCTTTTTTTTTTTTTTTTTTTTTTTTTTTTTTTTTTTTTTTTTTGTTATTCGGGCTGGGCTTTCAGTAATTTTTATTGGACCAAATTTTAGGACAAATTTTTTGGACCGAATTTTTGTTATTCTTGTCTTCTAAGAATATGGTGGCCATAAATTATGACCATCAAATAAAAACAAAAAAATTATTTGGTTGTCAAAAATATATTATATATATATTATATATATATATATATATATATATATATATAATATATATATATATATATATATATATATTTTGGTGGCGACAAGTTTTCGCCACTAAAAATTAAATATAAAAAATTATATGGTGACAATAATATGTCACCACAGAAACTAATAAATTTTGATTTGAAAAAAAAAATTATTATTATTATTTTTATTTGGTGGCGATAATGTTTGGCCACCAAAAAATAATAATATCGGTGGCAATATTTATATAATTGTCATTAATTATGAAATTTTAATAGCAATAATTTATGTGGCTATAATATATTTGCCACTAATTTTTATTATTTGTGTAGTGAGTGCACCTTGGCTAAGGCTCGGGTTGGCCGAAACTTGCTTGGCACGCGTTCCAGCTGAAGTCCAGGGAAAGCATCACTCAAAGGAGATCTCCAAAGGTGGCAGAAGCCCAACCAGGTCGAGCTCTGGCAGCTTGGTGTGGCGAGCGGTGGTTGGGGATGAAGCTCGGCCGAGGTGGAGCTCTAATGGCGGATTTTTAACCTGGGGTTCCAAACCTAAACTAAAATGAGCATTAGCTAGAGAGCATCAAGGAAGAGTGTAGACTCACCTGTGGGAGGTTGCAAGCATGCTGGAAAGCTTGCTGGAGCTAATGGACCTTGCACTTGTATTGTTGGAGCACAAGGAGACCGGACCTACTCTCCTCTCGGTCCAGCTTCCACCCAAGGTGAGCACGAGCTTCATGAGACCTCCAATGGTGGAAGGATCATCAGCCGAGCAAGCTGGAATCACCCCATGCACCAACCAAACGAAGAAGAAGAAAGAGAGCTTAAAGGGTCATTAATGGCAGGTTGAGCACTAGCCATTAGGGGTCACAAGCAACGACATGGGAAGCTTACAATGGACCATTAGAGCATACCTGGGTGGTCTGCCGGCGGCGCGGGGCCGCGGCGGCGGCTGGGTGAAGATCTCGGGCAAGGTGGAGCTCTAATTGTGGATCTTCAACCCGAGGCTCTCGGGTCCAGGAAAGGGCACATGTCGGTTGCTTTTGATGCGGTGGAGCTTCCCAGGTGGTTGGCCGGCGGCTTGGAGCAGCGGCGGCGTCGGAGGAGACGGCTCGGCCGAGATGGAAGAAACTTGGCTTCTAAGGCATCATCTCGCGAGCTCGTTACTGCACCAAAAGCTCTAGAATTTCGTGGGGTACCTCTTGGGATCGAGAAGAAAAAGCTGGTCAAGTCGGATCGGCGATTGGATGATCGGATGCGGCCAACACCAAGCTCCGGCCAAGCTTGTATGGTTCGGCAGCAGCCGCTCCCGGCGGCTACTGGCAGCCTCGCAGGCCTCGGGGCTGAGCGTGGAGGTTTCTTAGAAGGTCGGGGAGGTGATGAGATGTGTCAGGGGAGTTGGGGTGCTTGCTGCTTCATCACAGTCCAAGAAGGCTATATATATATATATATATATATATATATATATATATATATATATATATAGCCTCCAATTCGAATTTGAATGCTTTGGGGACTTGGCTGTGCTTCATTTGCGGCTGGGGAGGAGGAGAGGGAGTAGAAGAAGGCTCAGGAGCAGGCGCAGGAGGTGGAGGTGGCTGTGAAGTGAAGGAGTGAGGTTTGGAGATATTTTGTTGCAAAAATTGCATTTTGGTCCCTCCACACTGCACCACTTACACTCAGCTCCTCACAGCAGCTCACAATTGCATAGCAGACCCTCTCCAATAAGTTGCATGAAAAAAGATGCATAAAATATTAGGGGTTTTCCAAAATTACGCACTTTTTTGCTGTATTTCATGTTTTTCGAGACGACCGGGTCTTCAAACCGAAAAACGGATGCCATTACGACGTCCAGCTCGACGAAACCTTTCAGGTAGCGTAGTTGGTTTCTCAAGTTTACACATTTTTCAAGATAATTAAAATTTTAAAATTTAAATTTAGAGAAATTTTAAATTTTATAACTTTTTAAATTTCTAATTTTAATTTTTAATAAATTTATAAATTTAATAAATTTTGAAATTTATACAAATTTTAAAATTTTTAACTTTAATTTTTAAAAAATTAAACGGTATTATTTACTAAAATATAAATTTTAATTTATACAATTATTAATTATTATTTAATTAATATTTTATATTAATTAATTAGATAGATATTATTATTTTAAAATTATAATTATTCTTATTTTTCTCGCTTATTCTAAAAAATGAACTAAACACAATTTCAGCTATTCCTAAGAATAACAGCTTTACAAACTAAACACTATTTTTTTTTTTTTATCGCTGACTCTTCCGGAATAACAAGCTATCTCAGAGATAAAAAAATTTATCTCCAAACTCATAATCCCCGAACCAAAAGTAGAGTTTTTATATATACTTTTAAAAGTATAAGTCCAAATATGCTTGTAATTTTTTTATCATTGGATTTGCATTGAGATCCGTGCTATTATACTTTCTCTTTCTTTTTTTTTTGGTTGATTTTACAATACTACAAATCCCAATACAAATTTTATGATAAAAAATTCACAAGCATATTGCTTGTGTTTTTAAAAGTATATAAACTCTAATATAATACTACAAATCCCAATACAAATTTTATGATAAAAAATTCACAAGCATATTGCTTGTGTTTTTAAAAGTATATAAACTCTAATATATATATATATATATATATATATATATATATATATATATATATATATATATATATATATATATATAATTAGGCTAGAGTACTATCGATAGTACCAAATCATTGGTGTTATTAATTTTTTAGCCATTAGATTAAGAAATATGTGGTTACGATGATAATGGTCTCCTAGGCAATGTTTGGTTGGGGGATAAAGGAGGAATAACCCCTTTTATCTCCCAATTCCTGCCAAACAGTGTTACAAAATGACATGGGATAAATTTTTTTTTTTATCGCTGGCTTAATGGGTTATTCTGGAATAACCCATTAAGCCTTATTCCTCTCCCCCCATGGAATAGGGTTTTATCCTGGAGGCAGTGAATGGTCAAAGTTATAATTTATTATTTATAATTAAATTATAATATAAAATAAAAAATATATAAAATATAAAATATAAATTATAATATAAAATATAAATTATAATATAATTTATAATATAAAATATAAATTATAATATAAATTATAATATAAATATAAATTGTAATATAAATTATAATATAAAATATAAATTATAATATAAAATATAAAAAATATAAAAAATATAATATAAAATATAATATATAATATAATATAAAATATAATTTATTATTTATATTCTTAAAATATAATATAAAATAAAAAATATTATTTTTTTTAATATAAGATATAATTTATTATTTATAATTAAATTATTTCAAATTTAATATAATAATTACATTAATTTTTCTATATAAAAAAAAAAGCTAAGGACAAAGTTGGTATTTTTATAAAAATTCTATCTTCTTTTTTCACTATTCTCTACTATTCTATAATTTTAACCAAACACAATTTTAACTATTCCAGAGAATACCAACTTTTCAACCAAACGCAATTTAACTTTTATACTTCATTATCCCGGAATAGCAAGCTATCCCAGGTATAAAAAAATTTATATCTCTTAAATTTATTTCCGAACCAAACATTGCCCTAGGCAATGTTTGGTTCGAGGATAAATTTCTGAGGTATAAATTTTTTTATACCTGGGATAGCTTGCTATTCCGGAATAAAGAAGTATAAAAATTAAATTGCGTTTGGTTGAAAAGTTGGTATTCTCTGGAATAGCTAAAATTGTGTTTGGTTAAAATTATGGAATAGTGGAGGATAGTGAAAAAAGAAGGTATATATTTTTTCAAAATGCCAACTTTATCCTTGTCTTTTTGTATTGAAAAATTAATTTTAAAAAATTATATTTAATTTGAAACAATTTAATTATAAGTAACAAATTATATCTTACATTAAAAAATAATAATTATTTTTTTATAGTATATTTTAGTAAATGCAAAATTCAAATTTTAGATAGTTATAGATTGAAAAATAGTTCAAATTTTAGATAGTTATAGATTAAAAAATAGTTATCCCCTTCAAATTTTAGATAGTCAAATTTTAAATAGTAAATGCAAAATTTATTTTAGATAGTTATAAATTTTAGATAGTATATTTTAGTAAATGCAAAATTTCCATCCCCACCCCTATTCCACTATTCCAAGCATCCCATGGAATTAATTTTAACGGGTTATCCTAGGATAACCCGTTAAGAAGGGGATAAAAAATTTTTTTATCCCCCGTCTTTTTTCAATGATGTTTGGCAAGAATAGAGGGATAAAGGGGGTTATTCCCCCTTTATCCCCCAACCAAACACTGCCCTAGGGTTTAGTGGGTGGGTGGTTGAATAGTAAAATTTTAGGAGATCACTATAATTTCATCCGCACATCCTTTCATCCAACGGCTGGAAATTTGATAGCACTAATTATTTGATACTATTAATAGTATTTCTGCCAGACTCATATATATATAATATATATATATATATATATATATATATATATATATATATATATGGGATAATTGTCTGTGTATCCCTGTAATATGATGAATATCTGATTTACCCTTCTTATTTTTTTCTTTCAAATATACCCCTAATACGTTCCACATTTTTTCTGATATACCCCTATTTTGAGGGTATATCAGAAAGAATTTGGGTTTTTAGAAGGATATATTAGAGAGTAGATTTTTTGAGGGGTAGATATGAAAGTTGGGAACTTAATAGGGGTATATAGGCAATTGCCCATATATATATATATATATATATATATATATATATATATATATATATATATATATATATATATATATATATATATATATATATATATATATATATATATATATATATATATAATAATGTGTGGTGTGTAGAGTGTTAATACACCCGGTGCAGGCACGCAATTCCAAAAAAGCGGGTGGGTGATCCAGCTCCTCCCGACCGTTATAAGCTCGTGCAGCTTCAAAATTTCATGCACTATATATAACATAATATAATACTGGGTGGGTGCCATCCAGCTCCTCCCGACCGTTATAAGCTCGTGCAGCTTCCAAATTTCATGCACTATATATAACATAATATATAACATAAAAGGGGTACTAAATATTTAGTGTTATAAAATTTTTCGTTATTAGATTTAATTTTAAAATTATTTTCATTTCATAGATTATACTAATGTTTTAATCATCGAGTAAATTATAGAGTTTTACTATTATCCAGATCGCATATCTCTTCATCAAAAAAATAAAAAATCTAATAGTACCAATAATTTGGTGCTATTAATAATATTTATAGCATTATTCTAATAATAATAATAATAAATATTATTGAATTAATTAAATTCAATAAAAATATTCAAAAATTAATAAGATAAGAATTCAATTATGAATAATATTCATAAGTCACTTCGTTTTTCTAAATTCGTAACTTATTAATTCTAAATTTTTTAATATATTGAATGAATATGAGTCATATTATAGATGAATGTAATGTAAAATGTATATTCTTTTATGTGCACAAATAATATTTTTCAAAATTGAGTGAAAAATATGTGGAGACCTATTACAACATTTTGAATCATACCAATTAAATACTACTTTTAATGTATCGAATGATATAATGTAATGTAGTATTTTTCTCTATATAAAAAATATATACTTAATTTTTCTTAAAAAGTAATTTTTTTTTTAATCTAATTACAGCACTAAACAAAATTATAAAATGACCAAATAAGTCTCCATTTTATTATTATTTTTTTCTCTTCAAAAAAATTAAGTGCATATTTTTCTTTTCGAAAGGGCTAAGTACTGAATGACAGAAGTTTTTAGGATGTTATGTGCACTTTTTTTTTTCTTTTTTTTTAAAAAAAAATTTAAGAGGTTTAAGTACATTAAGTGATATATTTGAGGGAGGGAAAGTGTATTTTAGGTTTTTTATGTTTTATTTGAGTATTTTTACTTAGTTAAGTTATTATTCTAAAAAAATGAAGTGGTTTCATTAGTTTCTAGTTATTAATCACTCTAATTTCATTTGTTAAATAATAAGTTTAAATACTTAACTACGCTAAATTTATTCACTAAATTATAAATTTCTAATTTAGTTTATTAAAACTATTCAAATTATATAAATTAAAACAGAAGTTATAAATTATATAATATTTAACTATATTGTAATTTAACAAAAATTAACAAAAAAATGTATTTACGATATAGTGGGTGTTTCGCTGCGCAATTGCGCAAGCTTTTGCAGCACACAATCGTAAAAAATTATTTCTTTGAGGCTTAAAAAATTGCGCGGTGCAGTTCGCTCGTGGACCGCATTGTGTGGCCAAACATATTTATAATTTATAAATTTATAGAAGTAATATTAATATTAATAATTTTAATTGTGAATAGCACATTTGAAATTATCACAAAATTTTATTATAGTAATTATTAAATGTTAGTACTCTTACATATAACGGTAACACTAAGATACAGACACGAACGTTTGAGTAGGGTCAAAAATATATAATATGTTTATCTTAAAAAATATTATTTGAAAATTTTGTAAGAAAAAATTTGCATAAAAATATGTTTATGAAAAGTATTTAATGGCCACAAATTTTGTAAGATCAAATCTTAATTTGGCCCCCTCTAAAGATTAAAATCTGCAATATTTATATCTTTAATCTGCCTAATTAAGTAGGGACGTATATATAATTTTTAAACCATTGAGGAGTTAAGAATATGTAATATATTTATTTTTTTAAAAATGTTTCGTGGCTTACCAGTTCCCTAAAAAAAAAAATTAATTTAGTTTTGTAAGGAAAAAATCTTCGTTGCTTACAAGTTTGAAAGAAAAAAAAAAAACTTAATTTGGCCTAATTTAATATTTCACGAAACTAATTAATTACGGATTTATATGTAATTTTAAAAATTTTGAGAGGGGTTGTGTGAGACACACTCGATTAATATTATTGATATCTTTTATGATTTAGCATTTTTTTTTATTTATTTTAGTATCTTATAATTTAAATTATGTCATTTTAATATTTTACGATTATTCTTTTGTTATTTTTTTTGTTTAATCAATGATAAAATTAAAATTATAAGGTACTTAAAAAAAAAAAAAAAGTAAATTATATAAGAATACCTAATTTTTTTTTAAAAAAAATTCTATGTATACTTTCTAAAGTGAAATGCACATTTTACATCATCATTCAATTATTTATTATATTAATTTTTTTATATTTTTGCTAAAATTTATTTAGGATTTTGTAAATTTAAAAATAAAGTGTAAAATTTATCTCCTAAAGTGATATTTATAAAGTAAAACATATAAGCCAGTTTGGTAACGGGATAATACAGAACTAGTTATTTTATGGATAAGTATAAAGTACGGAACTAGTGTAAAAAAGCGTTTGGGATGGTTTCAGGGATAAGAGATTTTATGTTTGGTATGAGAATAGAGAATAAGAAGAATAAAGAGATTAGGTTGGAATAATTTACCTTTTTACCCTCAAGATTTAATATGTGATAAAAGTTGTTAAAATCTAATTAGTTCGTTTTAATTAATAGATTAAAGTTTTAAAAAAATTAAGATAAAATCAAAATCATAATCAAATTATATTTTTTTAAAATAATATTTAATTTAATATTTTATTTTTTCAAATTAAATTTAAAATTTTAAATATAAAATTTCAACATTTAAATTTTAAAATTTAAAATTTTATAATATTAATTTTAAATTATAAATTTTAAACATAAAATTTTTTAATTTTCAAATAATAACTTTTACTTTCTTCGTTTTAATTAATAGATTAAAACCTTACAAAAATTAAGATAAAATTAAAATCAAAATCAAAATCAAAATCGAAATCAAATTTCAAATTATATTTTATGAAAATAATATTTAATTTAACATTTTATTTGTTTAAATTAAAGTTAAAATTTCGAATATAAAATTTTAAAATTTAAAGTCTTACAAAAATTATGATAAAATCAAAATCAAAATAAAATTTTTAAAATTTTGAAAATAATATATTTAATTTAATATCCAATTAAATTAAAAAGAGAGAGAGAGAGGAGAGAGAGGGATTTGTGATGATGAGAGTGTATTGGGAAGAAGGAAAAGAGAGAGAGGAGAGAGAGGGATTTGTGATAATGAGAGTGTATTGGGAAGAGAGAAACGAGGGGAGGAGGGGTAATTTGGTAAAAAAAATAAATAAATAAAATAATGGATAAAAACTGTTGTTCCAGCTTATTCTGTTTGTAGTGAAATTACTATATCGAATAATTTCTGATGCGTTTAGTAAAATAAAAGAGATATCCAATCCAGACGGGGCATAGTACATTTTAAAATAGAATGTACGAATCATATGATTTTACTTTTAAACTACGGAGTATTAAAATGAGAATGCAATAAACTAGTGAATATATTTGAAGTTTTTTTTTTTTCAACAATAATATTAATAAATTAAGATAAAATTTATTAATTACGTTGATATAACTAATAAAAAAAATTTCGCTACAGAATAAATGACAATAAAATATACTATCAATTTAAAATATATATAACTAATATATATATATATATATATATATATATATATATATATATATATATATATATTTTTTTTTTTTTTTTTTTTTTTTTTTCTTTAACCTGCCAGCTGTCAACTGTGACTCCTCTCATCCACTAGTAAGTGGGAATAAATCAGAAATAATATTCCTAAAAGAGCGTGCGTTGTGTGCTTCGTGGGGAAGCGTTTTTTTTAATTTTTTTTTTTTCTTTTGACGGGTGCGGAAGTGCCCGTCTCTCTCTCTCTCTCTCTCTCTCTCTCTCTCTCTCTTTTTTGAATTATTAGAGTGGAGTCCCCTTTTTCCCTCTCTCGCTATCTCTCTCTCTCCCACAAACAAGAAGAAGAAGAAGAAGAAGAAGAAGAGGGGGGCAACACTCGCTCCTCCTCGGCGACACAGGTACCAATTTTTCTCCCTCTTTTAGGATTTTCTAGCTTGATTTAGGCTTAGTTTAGAAATACGGTGTCCGAACCCATACATTCTACATTCTGATGCTTCAGGGTTCGTTTGGGATTACGAAAAAATTATGTTATATAGGTCGAAATTATTCGATGATTTTTTTTTTTTTTTTTTTTTTTTTTTAATTTCTGTTCCCACGGAGAAATATATTTCTATATCTTTCATCCTGACATGGAACTTCGATTTTTTGAATTTGCTAAAGCATCAATGCAGGTGTGTCTGGCCATCGCATTCCAAAACTAAGCCTTAGTCCTCTTATTCTTCTTTCTTCTTGCAAATATTGGAGGAGTGGGAAAGTGTTCGCGGCTCAGTTGTGTGGGGGTTGTTTCTTTGGGCATTTAGTTCTTGATTGAGGAAAAAATGTACTCAAATTGAGTACTTTGATCACATTTTTTTTTTTTTTTTTTTTTTTTTTTTGGATTTGAATCTTCTACTACTGAAGAATAGAAAATCAAGATGGTGATTATTTAGAGCCTCTGCTGTTGTAGAAAAAAGGGTTGGTGGGGGTTTCTTGGATTTATAGAAGGACAAAGTTGATCAGATCTTTTTTTTGGTAAAAATGGTTTTTTTTTGTAGTATTGCTGAAAGTTCAGAATTGAATTTAAATTGTATATTTACCCCCAAATTGGTAGCCGTTTGATTCGAACTATTTGTATGATATACACATAGGTAAGGCAAAAGGAATGACGGCGGTGCAGGAGAAGATCCCTCAAGCATGGTGGTTCGGAAGCCACTACAGTTCGAGGCAGTCCTCATGGCTCGCGTCGACTCTATCAGGTTTGTCTTTGCTCGATCTACAATGCGCATATTTTTCTTCTCTAAAGTGCCTAGTCTCTTAATGTTGAGTGGTTGTTGTATTTGTTGGCGTAAAGGGCCAGCATTTTATCCTGTAGTGGGAGGCCAAATTGGGCCGAGTCTTGTTCGAAATGGTGGGAGGTCGGGTTAAGCCGAGTCATGTTCGAAGTGGCATAAGATTAGTTGGGCCGAGTCACAATCGAAACACGTGGACATTGTATCTGTACACCTTAAATGAATTGGCTACGCATTTTTACCAGCACGAACTTTTGAAATTAATGGTTAGCGCCAACGGTTCAACAGTATCATGAGCATGGTTGTAAATAACGGATAGCGAGTGAATAGTGTTTGAGATATCTCATAGTAGAAAGCGGATAGCGGGCGTTACAAGCCTATAGTGCGTTTCGCAAAAAAAACTACTTAATATGTCTATATTCTTTATAAAAGAAATATATATAATTTTGAAGAAAAAAAATATTTAACTATTACCCTTTTCTAGTATTGCAAGTCTATGCATATTTAATGTCATTATTTGGAAGACTAGCTTCAAAATATTATGATTTACCAAACCAAAAAGACAAAAAACTAGAAAATCTACAGTCCATTTACAGGTTTTTGATCATTTATTTACCTTCAAAACCCTATCCGATAAGAGATTTTAACATATTAGCAGTTTTTCAAGCTTTTGGCCATAATGTCGCTTCGACCAGCTTCATAGCGCCCGCTTTAGTGGGTCCAATGCTGCTAAAGCAACCGCTACGGACCCACTCTGCTAAATCCTGCTTTAAACGTTATGGTGTAGCCGCTGCTATTTAGAACATTGATCATGAGAAGCATTTGGCTGATGCGATATCATGCTCAAAGGGAGATCCTATTAATTGGATACAGCGGCTACGAATCTATGGAGCCGCCAACGACTAGTTCATCCTAATGTTTTACTTGTCAAGAGGGCATATCTAAATGTGGTTCGAAGTTGGCACGGAGCATGTTTCTTTTCTGAATCGGGTTTATATAAGCTTTCGGCTTTTAAGCAAACCTGCCATATAATTTAATGCGCTTGTTCCTTTTGTTTCGATTAATCTTAGCTATAACTAACCAAATTAAGATCACTTGAAGTATAAATTTTCTGTGTTTTGATTCACTTGGCGTTGTGACTTTACCTAGCTAAAGAGAACGACAAAACGGTTTATTGGGTCTCTTACTAGTAAATTTTATAAAGCATGTATGTGTACTATGATCTAGTATTTGGTTGGTCTATCATAATTGCAGCTGATTTCTCCTCCTCTTTTTTTTGTCCAAGTTTTAAAACATTTGGCCTTTCGAGATCATCGAATTAGATTGCTCCGTTTTACTCCACGCATACGTGAGAGGACAAATCCAGCCTTATTTTGTTTCCTTGTCGAGCTCTGGGCAATCTGACCCTCCTTATTATGCTTTATGTGTCCTGCCGCACATTACTCTCTACATTGCTTGAAATTTGATCACTAAACATTTTGAATAGTGGTTATATCTTTAGCTGTAGATCGCATGGAGAACTTGAAAGAAACTCCTCTTCTTTTGCTGTGAAATTTCTCGTGATTTGGTCTTAAAAGATCCGCGCAACTCTTGGATGATGGTTCCTTCTATCTGCACAGCATTTACTAAATTACTGCACAGTCTGCACTTGATTTCAGTATCTTTTCCTTCTGTATTCTAAGGAGTTGAATGACACAACAAGCAGATGCCCAAATTTGGCAACCGAGCGGGTCTATATACTTTCTTGGGGAAACTGCTGTGTAAAGTTATGAAACACTTGCTTTCATTTGCAGAACTTGAATATAAGACCAAGCAGATGCTGAATATAGTGGAGGCAGACGCCGACTCATTTGCTCAACGTGCCGAGATGTACTACAAGAAGCGGCCTCTACTCTTGGACATGATCGAGGACTTCTATCGATCTCACCGCTCGTTAGCAGAGCAATATGACCAACTCAAGTCAGGAGGTAAAATGCACCACGCGTTGTTCGGTCCCTCTTACTTGGACAGAAGCTGGTCGCAGAAAGTAAGCAACAATTCGTCAGATGGGTCCTCGCTTTTTACCTCGTATTCTTCTGATTCCGACGAGTCAGAGGTCGACGATCCTGAACAAGAAGAGACAGAAACCGAGTGTATGTTAACAGACAAATCAGCGAAGGCGAGCGAAAGTGGATTGGCGAAGGCGATGAAGGGAGAGTTAAAGAGAATGAAAGAGGAGAATGCAGTTCTCCGAGCTGAGTTAGCCGAAAAGGATGAAGAGAAGAGGGAGGTTATTCGGCAGCTCACCTCGTCAATTGACATCTTAAAGGAGGAGAATTCTTATCTGCGGAAATGCGTGAAGAGTTCGAAGAAATGGAACAACTTACTCGAATTCAAGAGACTCACTAAGGACATACTCTCCGGGAAGGTTTTCGGCGGGCATTGCAAGACTCAAACGACGGTGGTGGCTCTCTAGTTATTTTGATAGAATAGAAGCGAAAAAATAGCATCTAATTCCAATAGTTTTACCTTTATTTAGCTATGCGTATAGGGCTCAATGTATGATCTTTTTCCCCCTTGCTAAACTTAGTATGAACTTACAGATTTCTTTCCTGTTGCAGTTTTGCAAAGGTTTCTTGTTGTATCCCTTGTCGCAGAAATATTAGAAAAATATGTTCATGTATCATTAAGGTTTTTGGTGCTTATGTTGTTGTAGTGCAAGATGATTATTGGTTCCAGTAGTTGTTCCAATATGTTTTCTCCAAAGAAATTGCCGAAGCTTAAAAATCAAAAAGAAATGAGGAGAATGTATGTATCAGAGATGAACTGATAATTTGGTCAAAAAGAACTGAACTATATAGCATGACTGAGGCTACTTTTCATCAAGAAAGAGAACAAATCTACTAAATTTTTGCAGCTGTAATTGTAGTATGGGCTGTTTAGTTGATGTTTTCAGCTAGTGAGTAGATTAGCATTTTTTTTTGGTTGTAGTTCAGACAACAAGAAGGAAAATTTTGAGCACGATTGGCAGACTGTTTTCTGTAGGCCATATGTTTCAGAAGCACTTCTGTAGAACATAAATTTTGATGTATTGCTTACTGAACTATAGTTTTGAAGAGCTACATTCAAGAGACTACACATTTCAGGTTTAAGTTTTAGAGAACAGTTATTTACAATATGTTTCAGAAAATTGTTTTTGCTGCAACTTCGAAACAGAAAAGAGAAAACTTTTGGTGAAATTAAGTTGTAAAAATCAATTATATGCAGGGGATATAAATTTAGAGACCAATTATTCATAAAACAGATATAAATTTGGTGAAAATGTACGTTCCTTACTTGAACTATAGTATATTTTGAAATCAATAGCTGAATTTCAAAAATTTTGATTTTTCCGCCTGACCTTTCAATATGTTTGTTTGAACCACCTCCATCGTTCGAAACTTAATGATATATGTTATCTTTCGAATACAATGTGTCATAACCCAATGGAACGTTCTGTTACTTAATGATACAGGTTTTTTTTTTATGGAAAACATTTTCTAATATGTACTGAAATTTTAAAAAACCAAAAGAAATAAAAAGTAATTTTTTAACAGTTTAAAGTACGAATATCAAAATGCTTGTTTTAAATAACATTTATGCAGTTTTACCTATGAATTTTATATGTATTTTAGACCCTAATTTTCAGTCCAAAGCATGCCCAATTTTTTCCTTCTTGTGGAGGAACTGCTCGATTACAGTTATGTCAAAAATTAGCAGAAGATTCTTACTCAGCGAGAGTGACATGATGACGATCATTTTGATTCTACTACAGAAAAAAAAAAGAAAGCTACTACGACTGGTTTAACGTAATATCTGTTCAAATAGCACTTTTCAGATAACATTTTATCAAACAATTGTTGGACGTGGCATGCGTAATTGATTCAAGGCGATTCAATCCAATCGGTTAGCATGTATCTGGACACATTCTTGATGGATAGACGTGATTAAAACATCCTTATATTAGGTTTTATATATATATATATATATATATATATATATATATATATATATATATATATATATATATATATATATATATATGTATATATGTCTGCCGCCACAAACAAACCGACCCGGAACCCTATGTTGCTCCGCCGCGGCCGTTCAACGCACCCGGTGGCTCGGGCCTTGAACCAGGATGATGGGAATTTTCTGTAGGGTCCCTGTATCATCTCCACCAAGTTTGGTTGGATTTGGTTCAGCCAAGAAGTCGCAGATCTTAGCCCTAGTTTTGGGCTAACCTTGCACTGGCCGAGCTTCTTGCTCCGGTGCCGCCGCGGCTTCTCGTCGTCGGCCAAGGCTTCAGTTGTCTTCCTGTGGTTGAGAGGGACCCAAGGATGCCTCTGCATGAGACCCATGCTGATCGATTAATGATGCGCCATTAATGGCCATTAGAGGCTTGGCCGAGGTTGCGCCGCCGCCGCCGCCGCTTTTCGCCGCCGGCCACCTGCCCATATAGCTTCACCAAGTCGAGACAGAGCCAATGGTACACTTGCATGGAGCTCTAGACCTCTGGTCTGACACCCACCATTGTTGGTGTTTGGTGCGGCCGCAAGCTTGGGCTCCGACCACTCGCCGCTTCACGGCGCCGGAGCTGGTGCTGGTTACACCCTGGGCACTCCATTCAAGCTCCCCATGCTGCTTCTTGCTCATTGTCTGCTCCAGAACACATGTTCTGTTGAATTACAAACCGAGCTCTAGGTGTTTGTAGAAATAACCGAGTTGGCTCCAACCTTGTTCTGGCTGCTTGTCGACCACCCAATGGTGAGCCATCGACTCCTGCAAGCCTCCTGAGCATAATGCTCATTCCTGTTTCCAAGCTGAATGCTTGGTTAAAAGATCTAGCAAATCGAGCTCTTGTAGATCAAGTTTATGGCCACTTTGTTGCACCCACTGTTCCGGTAGCCTCGGGCCTGCCCAACGGTGAGCCTCTGAGTCCTTTCGACCTACTGAGCATGTTGCTCACCCTAAAATTTGGGTTTGGTCAAGTGTAGGTAAGAAAAGTAGCAACTTGAGCCTATTTGTATAGTAAATGTTGACCCGAAGTTTTCCTCGGGTTCCGCGCTGCTCCCAAATGGTGAGCATGACGTTCAGTGCGTCGAGGCCCACCTACTGGTGGCCTTGGTTCAGTTTAAAAGCATTCAGAAATGAAATGCAAGTGAAAAAGTTGTTAATTTACATGCTTTTATGCAATTTTGTGAAACCCTAGGGGCCTAGTTGCAATTGTGACCACTTGGGCTGCTTCGGGCAGCATACACATGATCTCTAAACCCTTCGTTGGAGATCCCGGAACTTCAGCGAAGTTTTCCGTTTAGCATGTCTGCACTTAGTGAGTCAGTGGTTGGGTATGAGTGAGTATTTTCTAACCTGTGATTATGATTCAGGTCCCAGCAGTCAGCCGCCAGCTTGTGAGCCATCCAGCGGTCACCGCGACCGTCTACCTTGAGGTAGGTTTATCTTCGGTCCGAGCTTTATCAGGTCAGCCCTATGGGGTGCCGTGGTAGGTCGGACCCCTGTTTTTGGTGTAGCCCTGAACCTATGCTTGAGCCTTTCTATTTGCTTTCATTCTAGCATTCATTGTGTATAGCTATGTAGCATCGATCTTGCAGTTCAGTTCTTGCTATGATTCTATGTTCAGCATTTAGTAAGTATATATATACAGCTTGACATATGCCATGTTTGCTTTGTCATCAGCCTAGTTATATTAGCATTTCTTGTTCTATGTTGCATGATAGAATAGGAGTACAGTTCTGTTATTCAGCATCAGATGTTCCATTTTGTTATATAGCCTTAGTGACACAGCTTTAGATACACAACCTCAGTTGAGATTGCAGCTTTCAGCATCCCGACAGGGATTACCCGGCTTATTGCTGATTGTTCAGTCTTTTGACTACGAGCTTGAGTATCAACATTATGATCGCCATAGCACTAGCTGCTCATTTCACATACGCCGTGGGACTGATTCCCCACAATGCGTTCTTTACCGATAAAGTGGTCGATAGTGGCGACCCGTGAGCCACAAGCTGCACATAGTGGACGATAGTGGCGACACGTGTGCCCCTGAGTGTACCGATGGTGCCTGGTTATATGTCAGCCGAACGTGCCAGCTTTGGCAATGGTCTAGGTCCTCGTGACCGATGACGGCATTGATTGGGTATTTCAGTTCTAGCATTGATGCATGATTTGCATTGTTACTCCAGCATTTGTTAGCATGGCTAGCACATGATTATTGGTACTCTGCTTTACAGCTTGACATTTATGTATTGTAACACCTGCCTATTCTACAGCATGATATATTGACATTGTCCTGATTTATGTGATGGTTAGATATAGCCTGTTCAGTTTATTTCATGAGTATATACTTTCATTTCAACATGCTTAGATTTCATATCTGCACCTTGCCTTTCAGCTTTCAGTTGATATCCTAGTTTTGTTATCCGCTTATTATGGTATCCGGTAGGTATGACTTGCTATTTTTCGGCCCGTCGTGCCCACTGGGATACATGTAGAGTGTATCTCACACCCCCTGGGTGACCATTTTTCAGATCAGTCGGGTGCTGGGAGATTGGGACAATCCAATGAGCTGTTGTGCTAGAGTTGTCCCCTGCTATTGGGCGCAGTGGCCCAGTGCTAGTATTTACAGTTACGTTATCATGATCTTAGATTGTCTCTGTATTTTTGAGTTGGAGTATTTGTGGATTATGTCATGAATAGTTGTGGATGTATTAGTTGTAGAGCTTTATGTTTTTGATTTAGCTGTTGATTATGTTGCTCTATGAGATTGTATCACTGCACTTGCCTAGCCGAGTATGTATAGGGGAGACTCTGTCCGTATGGACAGAGAATTTTCTATGCAAGTGGCGGTCTGCTCACGTCCTGAGTTTAAAGTTTGAACTCTGATTTAAAAAAAAAAAATTCTACCGCTGTTTTGAAACTCGGGGCGTGACACGATTGCTTGCAGCAGATATTCTAACCTCCTTTTAAACACATCATACTCTTTTTTTCTACTGGCAAATTTGACTGCAACTGATTTTATATGCCACTTAATATGCTAAGAGATATATTTCATGTCTTTTTTCTTGGACTTGTCTCTTTCTTAGCTGACTTATTTGATTGCAGCCCAAGACATTTTGCTTCTCCTGCAATTTCTTGGCCATGCTTTTGAAAGTTTTGACAATTAAAATTGATGCAAATGTGAATAAATAAAAGTGAAACAAAAGGAAAAAAACAAAAACAAAAAGGGTTTTATTAGTAGCAAAATAAGGTCCCCAACTATTTTGGGGCTGAAGGAGAGCCACAAACTGATTGGCACTGTTGGAGAGAAATCTTAAAATATTAATACACAATTCCCTTTCCTGCAAAATTTTGTTCCTCCAATATGTATTTCACTTATAAGGTAATCTATTTTGTTGGAAGAAAAAGACAAAGTAATACATTTGTTTAAATATATAAAAATTTTCTATATAATAATTTAAATAAGTTATCTTTTTTTTAAATGATTACAAATATATTTGTTTATTTTTTTATCATTAATTTTGAGTCAATTCCATTATAGGAAACTAGTATTATCAGAGCATTATCAATTTTGCTGGATCAAAAAATTCAAAATATAATAGATATAATATTTGTGGTTTGACAATAGCGTATATTACTTTGACGGTGTCAATTTCTTCGATTAAATGTCTAATTTTTAAATGAGCTTTTAGGTAAGTAAGTTTATAAATATTATTAACTGTAACCATAGGCATTCAAAAATTTTATATATAAAATTAGGTAAAACCGTGAATGATTTACTGTTTTAGAATGCGATGAATCTTTCACCGTATTTACTTAAATTATATGATTCCTCAATCCAACTCATAAACTACTTTTAAAATTGATAAATGATTTATCATTTTTATGAGTACTATAAATAATTTTAATATTTGCACTAAGCGGTGAATAATTTATCATATTTAGAAAGCTGTGATTTATTCATCGTTTAAACTTAATTTTTTAAAGATAAAAGCATGTACAACTTAAAACTATAGACCATTTTGATCCACCTACCCGACCTTTCAAACCTCAATTTTACTACACAACATTTTAATTTGTTTGATTTGAATTGGCAATAGATAATTTGACTTCAAAATTTATACTAATTACTTCAATAAATTTATAGTTGTGAGAATTGCATAAAATATACTAACAAAATCTGTAAAAATAAATGATGAATTCAAATTTTAAAGTCAGTCAAACTTTGAAGTCAAAGTACAGCCGACTGAGTCAAATCAAATAAATTGAAAGATTAAATAGTAAAATTAAAATTTTAAAGGTTGGATAGCCAACTCAAAATGATCTATAGTTTTGATCTATAGTTTAGATAAATTTTATATATTTCTACCATTTGTAAATAATTTTTTGATTAAAATACAAAAAATCGCACGATAAATACGTTATTTTTTACTTTTGCATATTTACTTTCAAAAATCTACATTTCACGTCCTTAGCATTTCAAAAATATTTTTAAAAGACTACGATGTTAATAGAGAGGACGAAATAACCAAATTAGCTTTACTTATTCTATAAAAAAAAATAATATATTTTTGTCATGAAAATTCTACTTGTACATTATAAAAAGAGTTTGTATCTTATGTACACTCTCGATCCTAGAATTCACAAAATTTTAAATAATTTTTAGTAAAAATATAAAAAATATTGATGTGATAATTAGTGGAATGATGACTCTTGGATGGAGGAGGGTGTAAGATGTACATCGCACTTAAAATAATTTATATTTTATGTATAAATTATAAAAAATTGACAAAATCGAATTAATCAAATTAAAATTTTAAAAATATATATATATATATATATATATATATATATATATATATATATATATATATATATATATATATATATATATATATATATATATATATATATATAGGATTAATTGCATACATGTCCCTCCAAATATGTCGAATTACAAATATATCCCTGCAAAATTCAACTTTTCATATTTATCCCTTCAAAAATTCAAAGTTCTTCAAATATGCCCCTCTGGTTAATCCCCGTTTGAAATCTGTTTATTTTTTAACAGATTCGATGTGAAATGACTTTTTTGCCCCCTTACAAATATATCCCTCCAAAAGCAATACCATTATACTTGTTACAAAAATGCCCCTCTCCAAAAATCATAAAATTCTATCATCAAAATAATCCTTTTTTTCCTCTTTTTTTTTTTTTTTTTTTTTTTTTTTTTTTTTTTTTTTTAAGGTATAATATGGAAAGGGTAAATATGTAAATTCAATTTTTAATCTAACCAAGGTTAAGCATTTAACCTAGGGTTAAATCAATTTTTTTAACAGAGATGGACGGTAGGGGCATATTTGAATAACGGTAGATTTTTGAAGGGATAAATATGAAAAGTTGAATTTTGCAGGGATATATTTGCAATTCGACATATTTGGAGGGACATGTATGCAATTAACCCATATATATATATATATATATATATATATATATATATATATATATATATATATATATATATATATATAGAGTTCGGCTATTATGCTATCGATAACACCAAGTATTTGGTGCTATCAAGTTTTCTACCCTTAGATCAACTTATTTGACCATTTTCAACCGTTAGATTTTATTTTTTTCAACCATCCATTAAACCGAAAGAGCCCACTATCATCTTAACCAAACATCTTTTAATTCAAAGGTTAAAAATTTAATAGCAGCAATGACTTGATGCTATTAATAACATTCCAGCCTAACTTTTCTCTCTCTCTCTCTCTCTCTCTTTCTCTTTCTCTCTCTCTCTCTCTCTCTCTCTCTCTCTCTCTCTCTCTCTATATATATATATATATATATATATATATATATATATATATTAAAGATCACCAAAAAAAAAAAAAAAATTATGTAAAAAATTTTATTTATTGTAATTTTTTTCTTTTGGCCAATTTGCAAAAAAAAATTCCTCGATTTTGTGTTTCGGCAAAAGTGGGTTATATTTTTTGTTTTTGTAGATTCGATCCGAATTTTTAAGAAACTGACCAAAATACCTTTATTCCTTTCTTTCTTTTTTCTCTCATTTTTTTTTCTTCGTTCGATGTTCGTTTCCTTCTTTTTCTTCTTCGTGAGCTCACTGCCTTGCTCCCACGTCCCACCACCCTCACCTCACACGACGCCTAAGCCGCTGCCACCCCACCGCCACCATGAACCCCGCCGGAGTGCCCCCTCTCGATGTTGCGCTCATTCCCTCCTCACCTGTGCCCACGCCCATGCCCACGCCCACGGCTAGCCGTATCTAATGGGCACAACGCTGCCGGCGTGGGCGTGGGCGCGGGCACGAGCATGGGCACGACTTCGAGGGGCGGTGCTCCGGCGGTGTCCGTGGTTGCGGCGAAGATGGTAGCTGTGGTAAACAGAGAGGGAGAGGTCGTGATAGTGAAAAAAAAGATGTAAATAGTAAAAATAAAAAAATATGTAGAATAAAAAAATAAAAAAAAATATATATATTTTTTTACAGAAAATGTCAATAACTAAAAAAGAAGGAAAGAAAAGATGAAATTGAACTGTTTTAAAAAAATTTTGCACTATTTTAAATAAAAATTGCACTCTTTGATACAAAAATAATACTCTTTGATATGAGAGTTATACTATTTAGGCGAAAGTTATACTATTTATTATCCTCATCCTCTATTTTTCTCTCTGCTTCCTCGTGCTTTTTCTGCGTCCATCCAGGGCGGAGACGCGCAGTGGAGATGGAAGAGAGCACTGCGATGCCGAAGAAGAGGGTACGTAGTTCGCGCACCTTGTGCCTCACCTCCGCCCTTACCGATGCGCGTGGGTACGGTGGAGGCGGGGTGGAGGCTCCTTGCCTACGCCTACGCACTTTTTGTCGGGCGGAAGCAAGGCAGGCTGCCTCCATCTCCGTCGCCCTCTTCTGCAGTGTCACCGTACTCTCCTTCACCTCCAACGCGCGTCGCCGACCCCGAATAGGCGTAGAAAAAACACGAGAAAGCGAAGGGAAAGAAGAAGAAGAAATAATTTAATTTTCGCCGAAAGAGTACAACTTTCGCTTATAAAGTGTAACTCTAATCTGAAAGAGTATAATTTTTGTCTCAAATAGTACAACTTTCATCTAAAATAGTATAAAATTTTTCTGAAAAAGTACAACTTAATCTTAACCGTGCAATTTTATCTTATTTTTTTTTTCTTCTCTAATACTTCTTCTGTAATTAATACTTAGACCTTTTCTAGAAATTTATTTTTTATTTTTTTTCGCTATCACAACCTTTCTCTTACCCTTTATCATAGCCACTGTCCTCGCCATAACTATAGATCCTGTCGGAATGCCGCACTTGCTCCCACTATGCCTATGCCTGCTCCCACGCCTGTGACGTTGTGTCCATCAAATACGCGTAGACGTGGGTGTGGGCGTGGGTGCGGGCACGGGCACGACGAGAGCGACCACGACATCGAGGGGCAGCACTCCGGTAGGATCCATGGCGGTAGTGGGGGTGGTGGTGGCATAGACGTCGTGTGGAGCGAGAATGGCAGGATGTGGGAGGGCGAGGTCGGAAAGGAGAAGAGAATGAAGACGAACTTTAAGCGGAGAAAAAAAAAAATAATAACAGAAAAAAAAAAGAGAGAGAAAATAAAAATAAAAGTATTTTGCTTAGTGTTTTACAAATTCGGAATATGCAAAAAAAAAAAAAAAAAAAAAACACAAAATCGATAAAAAAAAATTTATGCAAATTAATATATTTTTAAAATTTTTAAATTTTTAAATTTTTTAAAATATTTATTTTTATCGGTTTAATCACCTGTACAAATAATAAATAATAAATAATAAATAATAATAATTAATAGTTTGTGTTAGTTGGTATGCTCGTCCACTATATTTATTCACAATCCAAACGAAGAGTCGTCTGTCTCCTCACATCTCTCTCCACTGCATAGGGGTCGCCTGAGGTAAAATATCTAGGTTATTTTCCACCCAAAATCAGTGATTTTTTTCTTCTTTTTATTTTCTCTCCTTCTCATATTGCGATCTCCTCTTCGATCTCAAAACACGGTGGATCGGATCTTCTGTCTTTCTTTCTTTCTTTTTTTTTTTTTTTTTTTTTTTTTTTTTTTTTTTGAGATTTTAGGGTTTAATTGATCATTTGGTTGGATCATTGTTACATGGTTGTTGTTGTTTGTTGCTGTGAATCATGAGTATTAGGGTTTTGGATGATTGATCATGCGATTAGTCGAATATCACCATCAATTGGTTAGATTTTGTGTTGCTTCTTCAGTGTCTGATTTATCCATAGCTAGCGAATATTGCGAAAAGGAGTTTTTTTCTCATTTAGTTGGTTCCAGGTAAAATGCTTTTTCAGTGAAAAACAAAACAGTTTTATGTGTTCTAACGAGTTCACCTGTTTTTGTTTATCCTATTTCTTGTGGGAAATTGCGAAATTATTGCTGTTTCTTGAGGTATTTTGATTCACTTGTTGGATTCAGTGTTTGACTAATCTGCAGCTAGTGAATGCTAAAAAAGATGCTACCTGGAAAGAGTTTTCAGATCGAAAAGGAGTTTTTTCATGTATTTAGTTCCGCCTAAAATTCTTTTCAGTGAAAAACAAAACAATATTACGTGTTCTACCAAATGATAGTTCTATGTGTAAGCTAAAATGAATATGTCAGAATCAATTTGGTACTATATAGTGTTACTTATAATGAAGCAGGTGATTTGTAATTCGGGTACGTATGGCTAGATAAATACTACTCAGGGTCACTGTTAGTTTTTTTTTTAAAAAAAAAAAAAAATAGCCGATACATATTAGTCTCTTTGTGTAAGTCTCTTTGGAATTATTTTGTCTGTGTTGCATTATCATTTCCTTTTTTCTATCTTGAATTTTACCTTTTAGTTTTCTTAGGCTTTGTTGATTAATGTTTCGGTGCTGTTAAGTTCATTGCCTTGCTCCTCTCTTGTTGAAACCTTTGTTTTGTCTGGATTTTTATGATTTATAGATCACATAGAAAAAATGGTGAAGGCTGTTGCTGTGCTGGGCAGTAGTGAGGCTGTTAAAGGCACAATCTACTTCGCCCAGGAAGGGGATGGTAATTTTATTTCTCTATATAAGAGGTAAATTTTTACATTGATAATGACCTCACTTATATTCTTGTAACCGGTAGGTCCGACAACTGTAACCGGAAGTATCTCGGGCCTCAAGCCTGGACTTCATGGATTTCATGTTCATGCACTTGGTGACACCACAAATGGTTGCTTGTCAACTGGTATTTATCTTTTTTCATCATCGTTGCCTTTTCTTCTTGTTATTGAAACTACTTTCTCATTGTTTGCCTTGTCTTTTTTTCGTTGATCATGATGCAGGGCCACATTTCAATCCTGCCGGGAAAGAACATGGCGCACCTGAAGATGAGTTCCGCCATGCTGGTGATCTTGGAAATGTGACTGTTGGCGAGGATGGTAGTGTTCTTATGCTCATTTTGGTTTTGCCACTTTTTGCAAGCCTGTAGTTAGACAGAGCGTCTGATGCCTTGAAAATTTACTCACCTGTTTTCTTGTATTGCTAATTGATCTAATATCTGATTTTTTTTTCTCTTTTTTTTTAATGTTTAGGCAGTGTTAACTTAAATATTGTTGACAGCCAGGTAATTAGTCATTATCGCTGCTGTTCTATTCGTAACACTCTTTTTGAAGGCCTTTCTTAGAAGATTTTGACTTGCTTCTTTCCTCACCAGATTCCGCTTTCTGGATCGAACTCCATTATTGGCCGAGCAGTTGTTGTCCATGCTGACCCTGATGATCTTGGAAAGGGTAATCTTCCTCTTTTTCTCTGCATTATGTTGGAAATTTATTTCTTTTTTAGCAATTCAAAGTTTAGTAGTCTAATAGCAGTTTTACTACGGCCTTTTTATTATCTTTCTCATGCAACCTTTCTGGAAGCTTCTTGCCTAGCCATGTTTTTCAATTATTTTACTTAAAAAATTCAAAATGGATCTTCTAGTTTGAAATCTAACTAGTGCATATCATCTATCTCGTCAGTTTCTATTTAAATTTCTTGAACTGAATTTCATCCTGAGCTACAATTCTGATTTGGCTTGTGCTATTGGAATTTTAGAAGTTGTTTTGATTCCACTGATGAATACGTTCTCCTTCCTTGATATTGTTAAATTATGAGAAACAACGGTTGTTCTTCAAAAGCTTAAGCTACCAAAGAATGGTGTTTTTATATTTTTATATCCAACACTCTCCTCTCGTCTGGGCTCGAGATTTTTTGATAAACGCAAGACGTGGATTTAATTATATAAGAAAAAATAAATAATGCTAGGGACGTAGTTTTTAATATTTATATCAAAAAGTCTCAAGCCCTGATGTGAGAGAGAATGTTAAATATAAATATTTAAAATTATTCTCTGGTAGCTTAAGTTTTTGAGAACAACGATTGTTTCACATTCTTTACCAGGTATGGTTGAAATTTGAAAACTATTGTTTACAATTTGTGTGATTATAGTGAATGACCACCATATTTTCACTTTTTAACTTCACAAACCACGATGTCAGTACAGGTTAATTTTTCATCTTTAAATTGGAATTTCTGTGAACTTATATATCCTAGATTTTAACACAATATGTTCTGAGATTTGATGAGGTGATGGATGTTACTCTTGTATCCACTATTAGAAAATGCGGATAAGATCCAGAATGATCGAATGCAGTGCAAAAATCTTATCAGAAATTTTTGTTCTTCTAGTATGTAGCTTACAATCAGAAAATAGAAGGCATACGAAGAAAGATAGGCTGATGGTTCTCCGCGCTTTAGACAAGCTTTTGTTCGCCCTCTTGGTTTGAGTTCATAAGCATAAAAACAAATGGTACAAATGAACAGAAATTGCCAACATAACGATTCAGCTCTTCAATTCTCTTCTCAAGAGCTATGGTGTCTGCTTCAAATCTCCATCAAATCCATCTAACTGTTAAAAACACTATGATGTGATTTTGCCATAAAATTAATGTTAGTTATGTTTCTAGTATTCGACAGAAATACGGACCAAATTCTGTCATAGTACATTCCTATTCAGCCAACAATCTTGTTGCTTGATTTTGCTAAAAGCTGCTATGCACAACGATATTGTCTTGCCTCAATGTCTTTTCAAGAAGATTCGACTGTTCCGGTTATTTTCTTTTAGTATATTCATGTTCTGCTAACCTTCTCAGTTAAATCTATCGAAAGCTGTTCTGGACAATTGCTGGTTTTGTTAGTCCTTCATTGAATCATAAGATAGTGTAACGGCGATCTTAATACTGCTAAATATTGGAACTACAGTGTACTCCTTTATTATCGCTACTTTACTGAGTCCGTTGTTTCTGCAGTTCCATTATGAATCTGTCCCTATCACTTGTTGTCCAAGATGATCATCTGATGATGTTTCTCTGGATGTTTTCTCTCTTCCCATCGTGCTAGTAGCACTAATCTTGTAGTTAATTATGTATATCTTTTCAACTAACTTGATAAATTGTTTGGTCTTTCAGGTGGACATGAGCTTAGCAAGACCACGGGAAATGCTGGTGGGAGAGTTGCTTGTGGTGGGTTTTTGATTCTCTTCACACCATTATTGTTTTAACTCACTAACATTTTATTCTCTTGTAGTAATTTCTATATAGTTGAATGGTGCTCTTGTTGTTTGTCGACTAATATTGGCTAAATTCATGCCAAATGATGCTTCTTTTTTGTTCTTTGCCAGGAATTATTGGACTTCAGGGATAGAAGGTCTCTTCTCGATATCCATGAAAGCTGGTTCTGGAACAAGATAGCATAGTCTGGTATTTTCCCTTTCGCGTCGAGTTGAGAAAAAAACATGGGATACTTTAAATAAGGGTTGTCTGATTTAGGATCGGAGTTCGCAGGACAAGACTTATTTATGTTATTATGTGGTTTTGTGTCATGCCTAGTGCTGTTGTAAGCTTTGGTTTTATGTTCTAATTAAGATGAGGATGCTTTACAACTTACTAGCCACCTCCATACTACTATCATACCCAGGGCCTGTTTGGCCTTGCTGTTGTTGGATGGAATGCTGTTTTCAGAAGAAGCATTTTTGGCTTTTGAACTTCAGATTCTCGTAGCGGTAGTATTAGACATTTTCGTTTATCAAACGCCTAACCAAAAATATCCCATGCCAAGCAACCTAGTAAGATATTTGGCCTCAGCTGTAAAGGTGTAGTAGTGTGCTGTTAATTGAAGTGTTATTTTGGCAGTGCTACGAGAAGAGGTGTTATGATAGATTTCTTATGACTCTCTTTGTGGTCCGAAGCTTCTTGATTACTCGCCCGTTTGATTTAGGTCTCATTCTGTGATGTGTAATGTGGCGGCTGAAAGTATTATTTTTTTTTAATACTATAAAATGTCTCAAAAAGTTGAAAAATGTTTTCAATATTTTCTGTTGTTTTTAACTATAAAGTTGTTGCGTTTGCAATTCCCAATAGAGAAGCATGCGGGCAACCATGCAGCAACTGCAATTTGTAGTGAAAAGAAAAATAAAAAAGATTAGAAGCATTTTTAGATTTCTCGGAGAGATTTATAGTATAAAAATTGCGTTTCTACTCACTGCATTACCAAATCAGGTCTTAATGTCCAATGATATTAATTACTCGGCTAATCAAAGAGCAACACATAAACATGCTAAATTGTGCAAAATGCCCCCATACATTGGAGAGATCAAGGGTGCAGGTCCAGACTCTTAAACACAGTGGAGCCTCCATCCACCACCAGATTGTGCCCACTCACATACTTGGCATCGTCAGAGGCCAAGTACACGGCCGCCCTCGCGATGTCTGCTGCCTCGCACCTCGCCCCCGCCAGCTCTCCGGTGCCTTCCACAATCTCCGCTAGCCGCTCGTCACCAACCCCCGGAAAGATCTTCCTCATGGCGCCGATCCCCAGTGCCGTCGGAATTGCGTGTGGTGATATGCAGTTCACCCGGATCCCGTGCTTCCCTAGCTCCGCCGCTGCCGACCGCACCAGGCCGATCACAGCAGACTTTGAGACCGTGTAGTCATGCGGCGCAAGGCCGCCGAGGATACCTGAAATGTGTAAAGTTCTGTTACATTACAGTTTAAATTTTTAGAGATAAAAATAGTTATTTTATTAATACCTGTAACGCTGGCGGTGCATAGTATGCACCCAGCGGTTCCCTGAGAGATCATCACACGGGCGGCGTGCTTGATCCCCGCGACCATCGACCGGACATTGACCGCCATTGTCCGGTCGAAGTCGTCGAGGTCAAGGTTCACGATAGAGGGAGCGAGGGATCCGGCGATCCCAGCATTGTTATAGACAATGTCGAGCCGGCCATGACGCAAAACAGCGAGGTCGACGGCAGCCGCGACCTGCGGCTCGTACCTGACGTCGCAGCGGACCGGGGTGGCGTCGGGACCGAGCTCGGCCGCCGTCAACTCGAGGAGATGGTGTTGCACGTCAGCGAGGATCACTTTCGCCCCATTTTCTATGAATTCGGCAGCAGTCGCCTTGCCGATGCCGCTGGCTGCGCCGGTGATCACCGCGACTTTTCCGGCTAACCTGCCGGGCAGTCTGTTTTCATTTAGTGTTAGAAAGTTTTGGAGTAACAGTCAAGTACAACCCATCCAATCCTTGTTTAGTAAACAACCACAGCGTCGCGTTAAGCCTAAACTTTACAGTCGCAAACACCATGCATGCACGAAAGATTTCAATACGATAACTCAACAGTTTCAAAAAAATATTACAACACCAACACAACATCAACACCCTTAATGAGATATAATAGTATTAATACAATATTATGTATATATTGTTGGATTTTATTCAATAATAATTTTGATGACAATAAATAAATTTTAAATTTATATTTTTATTTAGTATTTTTAAATTTTAATTGAATTTGAAATTATTTAAGCCGAATCGGATTTGATCAAAAGTAAATTATCAATTTAATTGTCAAAATGGCCGGACAAAATCAAATTCTACCAAATTGTATACAAGTAACAGAACAATACTTTGGAGGATTTTTTTACAATTTTATCGGATTTGAACCAATCAACCGAATCATGCATGTTGACCAATCCATTACATGGGTTTGATTTGAGCTTAATGTAAAATTAGCAAAGTTTGATATATGGTATAATTTTAAAAGTGATTTTATTATGTCATGATTTCCAAAAAATTTGAAATATGATATAAATAATTTCTTTACAAATGTGGTATAAATTCAAAATAGTTTTACATTTGTTGTATATTTTCAAATAAACTTTTCAAATTTAGTAAATTTGAAATGTACTTTACAAATATGGTATGAATTCAAAATGATTTTATTTTTGTGGTATAATTTCAAATTATCTTTTTAAATTTAGTAACATTTCAAATAAGCTTTGCAAATTTTGTATGTATTCAAAATAATTTTAGGATTAATTCAAATATATATTTACAAATATGGTTGAAATTCAAATTAATATCAATTATCCTTTAATCACTATTCCATTTTTGAAGTAATGGCTAGTGTATTTAGAGGGAGTTTGATTGCTGTTTGAGATACAATTTGATATCGATAAAAATTCTCTAAATTTGAATATTATTATTATTATTATTATTATTATTATTATTATTATTTTGAGAGAAAGGTAGCTCACTATCTGCTTCATTTATTCGGTAAATAAATTTAGCTAAAAGAGGTGAGACAACCGGGCCTCGAAAAAACAAAATATAAGAAAAAACACACACACCCATAAAAAGATCATCATTGTCCTAACTCATTAGGACTGCACAATTCATCCCATTCTCTCTATAACTTTGTTATTCGTTTAACGACTAATAATAGATCTTACGATTGGTTCCGAAAGATAACATTATTTTTTTCCCGCCATATTATCCACCAACATGCTGCAACCCTAGCGAGATTCTTTATCGCAACCTCTTGATTGTCGTTTTCCATCAAGTGCTCCCAAACTCTCCTAATCTCTACCAGAGACCTTTGGGTGTGTTTTCTATTCAGGATGTTGAGCATTAAAAATCTGCTAAAAATACATCTCACAAGTAGGTGATTACCAGTCTCGCCATTGTTGCCGTACAACACGCATTGTGGATCTCCCGACCACCCTCTTTTGATTAGGTTATCGACCGTGGGTAATCGGTTCCGAAGGGCTAACCACATGAAGATCTTTACCTTCAGCGGTATTTTCAGCTTCCAAACCTTCATTAGGGAGGCATCTCGTACCCCCCATATTTGATAAGTGTTACACCGACTTAATGTTAAAACTAAACCTCGCGTTCCATCTCCATCGGAGTTCGTCTGGTTTATTTGCTACTTAGATATTTGTAAATATTTCCTTAAGATATCTGATTGTGTGATCACCCCTCAATGTCCCGGCACTAACCCCTCTCAAAGTTTTTCTCCATCTCCAACTGTTAGGGGAAAAACATTTATTGATTGGAACTTCCTTCAATGCCACTTTATTAAAGATATTTGGAAAGAGCGTCTTCAATGATGCACCACCACACCATCTATTTGACCAAAAATAAATCAATTGACTGCTCGTTCTCAAGAGAAAAGCACGTACCATTTTTGAAGATATCCCTAGTAGATAACACACTTTTCCACCATTGAGAGGCAGGTCGAAACAATCTCCCTTCACTTAAAGGTTTCCTCCTTTTGTAATATAACGTTCTAATATGATTATTCTATCTTAAATCTTGTTATGTGAAAAAACGCTACCACAATTTAGAAAGTAAAGCATCATTCATTGCAGATAGATTTTTCACTCCCAGTCCATCTTCTTTCTTATCCCTACACACAGTTTGCCATGCTACCATATGTGCTTCGGTCTTAGCATCTACTCCACCTTTCCAGAAAAAATCTCTTCGCAATGTCTCAATCCATTTGATAACCCATCTCGGTGCCTTAAAGACGGAGAAAAAATAGAGTGGCAAGTTAGTACTGAATTCACCAACATTAGTCTATCTCCTTTAGACAATAATTTTGCTTGCCATCCATCTATTCTCCTTTGGATCTTATCAATGATCCCTACCCAGTTGTAGTACCCGAGAAATCCAAATTTGAATATGAATGAAAAAATGCAAATATTACCTAAGTGGTTGTATACCGATGTGCAAATTGCATAATTTTCGGAGCATTATTTTCCACTTTTTAGATTCGAGTTTAATCTCGAAAATTTGAAATCGACAGTGCGACCGTCTCATCGAATCGATTGAAAATGGTATAAACTGATTTTCGATCCGACGGTCGGATTGTCCAGAAATCAGCGAAGAAGCTGGTGGGGCCCACAACTTAAGTTGTGAATAGTAACCCCCTGACTTGAATCCCTCGCCGACCAATGTCGGCCGATCGACCGTCTGGGGTCCGAATCTAACGGTCCAGGTAGTCGATTTTAACTGCTTCATCATTCTGAGCGCAGTGGCGCTGACGAAATTTGCGTTTGACGAATCTAAAGCATCGTAAAGCGTGCCAAACTGTATAAATTATAGTATTTTATGGATTTTAAAATTATAGGGGATCGAATGCGACAAATCAAAATCACTACTTTATAGGTTTCGTCGAGCCGGACGTCGTGGTGGTGTCCGTTTTTCAGTTTGACAACCCAATTGTCTCGAAAAGCGTGAAATATGTGAAAATTCACAGTATTTGGCTAGAAGTCCTTATATTTTATGTATCAAATGGTGAAAGAATATGTGGAGAAGGTCTTTTATGCAAAATGGTTGTACAGTTGTGGACCTAGGTTTAAATGTCAAGTGTAGAGGGGCTAGATGGCATATTGTGCAAATGGTGTATATAGCAACTTAGGGTTGCATGAAGGAACCCTAGCCGCCTGGTTTCTTGTAACCGCAGCCACACCCACGACCCCCTCTTCTCCTCCTCTGTGGTTCCCGAGCCACGCGCCGCCGGCCGCCACCTCCCCTCGCCGGAAAAGCAAGGAGCAGTCTTGATCTCGGTTTGTGGGAGAGTAAAGCACCCAAGCCCTAGACTTGAGCCCAGGCCTCTCTGTCAGTGTGCTCTAAATCCAGAAGACAAGCCAAAGTGGGCTGGTGCACCGCCGTGGCCGCGCGCCGCCGGAGCCACCATCTCCTTCTTACTTGGATCCGGCAAGGTGAGATCTCCCATGGCTCGATTTTTATTGCAACCTAGACTACTGCAGTGTCTTAGTTAATCCCTAGGGATGCCCCATGCAGAGCCCCGACCCTCGGGGTGCTCCCGGTGGCCGGCGGGGAAATTGCACCCGCCGAAACCCTAATATGTTCCGCTGCAGTCGTATGCCGCACTCGATGGCTCAAACTCCGAAAAAAAATGATGGGAATGTTCTGTAGAATCCCTAGATCATCTCCACCAAGTTTGGTTGTGTTTGGTTCTGCCGATAAGTCGCAGTTCGAAACCCTAATTTTGGTTTATTTTGGTTTCGCCCGAGCTTACTCCGCCGCCGCCGCCGCCGCCGCTTCCTACCGCCGACCACCACACCAGGAGGCTTCCTGGCATCGAGGGCAAGCCGCCTGTGGCTTTGCATGGCACTAGAAGAAGTCGCATGGCAAGTTGCCATTAGAGCTTCATTAATGGGCTTAAGAGCTCGTGCTCGGGTTCTCGCGGCTACCAGCCTCTTGAACTTGACTCAGAAACACTCAGAGAACTTCCCTGGACCCCTAGTATCTGATTCTTACCTTAAATGCCCAAATGACCGGTTGATGAGTTGCCCTAGCCCAAGCTCTTGGTGCAAGCAAGCATGGCCGAGCTTACTCCATCTTTGGTTCTGGCCATCTAGCAAGTGTCCAATGGTGATTCCTCAACTCTCCTCAGTCCCTGGAGCTTTCTGCTCATTTACTTTTGGAAAATGACTGAGTGGATTATTGGATCCCACATGCCAAGCCCTAGCTTAAGCTAGGATGCCTTTCGCACTGTTCCAGCAGCTTTGCACTTATGTTAGAGCAAGCCCTTGTGTCCTCATGATCCCAGGAGCTTGATGCTCACTTTACTTCAGAAAATGACTGAGTAGTTTAGAAGATCTAGAAAGCTAAGCCTAAACGAGCACTAGATGGCCCTTAAGCTGTTCCAGCAGGTTGGCTGCACCCTCAGGGTGAGCCTCTGAGTCCTTTCGACCTACTGAGCGTGATGCTCACCCTAAATTTGGGTTTGATCGAGTGTAAGTAAGAAAAATAGCAATTTGAGCCTTTATGCATAGTATTAGTTGACCTGAAGTTGTTCTCGGGTTCCGTGTTGCTCCCAAATGGTAAGCACGACGTTCAATGCATCGAGGCCACCAGTAAGTGGCCTCGGTTCAGTTTAAAAGCATTCCGAAGTAAAATGCAAGTGAAAAAGGCATGAAATTGCATGCTTTTATGCAATTTGGTAAAACCCTAGGGGTCAATTTGTAATTGTAGCCTGGTAGGCTGCTGTAGATAGCGTACATGTGGTCTCTAAACCCTTCGTTAGAGATCCAATGGCTTTCGTTGAGCGGGAATTGGATTCCGAATCGTAAATCGGCAAAATCGTCGATTTAACAGCGATTCGATGTAAATCACGCAATTCCAGAAATTGCGGTGATTAATTTGTGATGCCAGATATTCCTGGCTGTTCTCGGTACTGCTCCAGGGAGCCCGGTGATTTTAGTTTCTCGTTTGCAACTTCCGGAGCCAAAATAGACTTCCCAGAAGTGTTTCCGTGGTTATGGCACTGCCGGTGCACAGGATTACCCAGAATCTGGTGTTAGGGCCTAAATGTCTTAAGTTAGACATTCTTGGGCAGCACGTGAAGTTTCACGAGTTTGGTTATTGTTTAGCACAGATTGAGTCATAGTGGATCTATCGGCGGATTTCTGAAAATTCCGGAAGATCCCGGGACTTCAACGAAGTTCCCTGTTTAGCTTGTTCTACACTCAACAAGTCAGTGGGTTGGGTATGTGTGAGAGTCTATTTTTCTGACCTGTACATATGTTTCAGGTCCCAGCAATCAGCCGCCAGCTTGCGAGCCATCCAGCAGTCATCGTGAGCATCTACCTTGAGGTGGGTTTATCTTCGGTCTGGGCTTTATCAGGTCGGCCCTATAGGGTGCCGTGGTAGGTCGGACCCCTGTTTTTGGTGTAGCCCTGATCCTATACTTAAGCCTTTCTATTTGCTTTCATTCCAACATTCGTTGTGTTTAGCTATGTAGCATCAATCTTGTAGTTCCGTTCTGCTTTGATTTCAGTTTTAGCATTTAGTATATCTATATATATACAGCTTGACATATGCCGTGTTTGTTTGGTCATCAGCCTAGTTATATTAGTCTTTTCTGTTCTATGTTGCATGATAGAATAGGAGTACATTCTTGCTATTCAGTTCAGTTACAGCTCTTGTTGTTCAGATTTGTTTATAGCATGATTATTACAGCCTTCAGCATCCCGATAGGGATTTTCCGACTTTATGTCGTGTGTTGGTCTTTAGACCACGAGCTTGAGCATCAGCATTATGATCGCCGCAGAGCCAGCTGTTCTTTTCACATACACTAGCGGGCTCATCCCCCCGCAGTGGTGTACTTTACCGGTAAAGTGGTTAGCAGTGACGACCCGTGAGCCCAGAGAGTTATGACAGCAGATTGGTGTACAGGTGGTATTTAGCCTGAGGTCACAGTGACCAATAGTGGCATTGATTGGGTACTTATAGTTATTGTTATTCAGCACTTCCATTTTACAGCATTGTTAGTTACCAGCTTTGTTTATCAGCATGATCATTTTTCTGCTTGTCAGATTTATCAGCATGATCAGTTCCTGCTTGACAGATTTGTTAGTTACAGCATGATTAGCTTATATATTCGAGTACCCCTACTTTTATTTTTGCTTTCACTTTAGCATGCTTAGTTTCAGTTCATTATCTTGTTATTCAACTTTCAGTTATATCCTGCTTTTGCTATCCGCTTATTATTGTATTCAGTAGGTACGACTTGCTATTTTTAGGCCCGTTGTACCTACTGGGATACATGTACAGTGTATCTCACACCCCCCTGGTGATTATTTTTCAGGTCAGTCGGGTGCTGGGAGATTAGGACGATCTAGTGAGCTGTCGCGATAGAGTTGTCCCTGCTTTTGGCTATAGTGGCCCAGTGCTCAGTATTTTCGGTTCTAGTTGTCGATCTATTATTATAGTTTGTTATTGGAGTTTGCATTATATCTATGTGATGGAATTGTAGAAGTTTATGTTTATGTTTAGTTAAATGATTGTTGCTCTCTCATTGTATTTTTGTACTTGCCTAGCCGAGCATGTATAGGGGACACTCTGTCCGTGTGGACAGAGGATTTTCTATTCATGCGGCGGTCTCCTCACGTCTTGGGTTTTAAAGTTTAAACTCTGATTTAAAAAAAAAAAAAATTTAAAAAAAAATTCTACTGCTGTTTTGAAACTCGGGGCGTGACACTAGTCCTCTCTGCGTAGGGCTTCGTTAGATAATGGTAATCCAAGATATTTAGTTGGAAAACGCCCCACCCTACACTCCAGATAGTTGGCAAGGCTAGTATCCTTGCCGTGTCTTCTTCCCATATAAAACATTTCGGTTTTCTCTTTATTAACTTTCACCCCGATGCCCACTTGAATAAACCCCACATAAACGTATGTTCTTCAAATACTTCTTTTTCGCCTCACAAAAAAAGAAAATGTCGTCCACATATTGTATAAGTGTCACCGCACGATCCTCAGATAGTCCAATCCCCTTGATCAGATCGTGCAAGTTGGTTGATCCCGTCATCCTAGCTAAGCAGTCAGTGACCAGAAGAAAAAGATATGGCGATAATGGATTGCCTTGCCTTACTCTCCTTTTTGTTTTGATCCAATTCGAAGTCTCGCCATTAACCATCACAGCTACCTTAGCATTACAAATACATTCTTCCACCCATCGACACCAAAAGAAAAAGATATAGCGATAATGGATTGCCTTGCCTTACTACTCTTTTTGTTTTGATCCAATTGGAAATCTCGCTATTAACCATCACAGCTACCTTAGCATTACAAATACGTTCTTCCACCCATCGACACCATTCAGCATTAAGGCTCAACCATTCCATGATCTTAAATAGGAATGCCTAGTTTAACTTGTCATAGGCCTTCTCAAATTCCACCTTCACCCAAACACCCTCAATATGCTCTTTACATCCCCACACTAGTAATTCACTCACCATGACAACGACATCCAAAAGTAATCTGCCTTTGAGAAATGTTGATTAGGAAGAGGAGACAAAATCTTGTACAACTCATTCCAGTCTGTTCACTAATACCTTGGATATTACTTTTTATATCCCATTCAACAAACTAATCGGTCGGAAGTCATTGGCACGAACCGCACCTTTCTTTTTAGGGATCAAACAGAGGTATGAGAAGTCAATAGGGCGAGTGGAGATCTGATTTTCATGTAGCTCAAGAAAAATATTGAACACGCTATCTTTGATCACATCCCAAAAAATTTAATAGAAGCTCAACGCACGGGAAACCGTCTGGACCCAGCTCCTCGTTCCCTCCTAGTTGGAAAATAGCTAGCCTTCTTAATTTCTTCCAAGGTAAAGGGAGTAGTCAACTGTTCCGGATCTGAGAGTCATTTAGTTTGAAAAAGTTCACTCCAATCTCCATTCACAGTTGAATCGTAGTCCTCAGGTGCGAAAAGCTCCTTAAAATAATTCCAAAAATACTATTTCTTCTCCTCTTCGTTATGAATTTTTCTCCCATTATCCTCGACCACCCCTATCGCATTAGAGCGCCTTCTACAATTGGCTATTGTGTGAAAAAACATTATGTTTCCATCCTCTTCTCGAAGCCATTGTTGCTTTGCTCGAGTTTTCCAAAAAATTCCTTAGTCCTCAAGTACACGTAAAAGACTACCTTTGAAGTTATCTCTTTATTCCACAAACTCCTTAGTCAATCCCTGATACTCCTCCAACTTGTCGATGCACTGGATCTCTTGCATTATTTTCTACTTCGCTTATAGGATATTATAAAAGTTCTTCGCACACCAAGCTTGTATTCATTTACGACAATGTCTTAGTTTGGCTGCAAAGGATAACATTGCAGATCCGCGAGGCTCAATTTCCTTCCACCAAGCGGGGAGGCTTGACAAAAACTCTTCATTTTTTAACCACACATCTTCAAGTCTAAAAAATTTGCTAACAACCTTACTACCAAAGGAGAAGAGAATTGGGCAATGATCTAAAGTTATTCTAGAGGCCGCCTCTACTTTCGAAAGTGGGAATTTTGCGTCCCACTCAGTCGAAATAAGGAAATGATCCAGTTTCACAACAGTCGGATTTCGTTGCATGTTGGACCAAGTGTATGATTGATTCACCATAAGCACATCCATAAGCGCAAGTTCGTGGATAAGGTCGTTGAACATACTTGTCGCCCTGCTGCTCCCCCTTCTACCTTTACGTTCATCTTGGTTAAAATCACCGCAGACTACCCAACTGCCCTTACAAGAATCCCTCAGGAGCAAAAGTTTCGAACAGAAATCATCCTCACCCTCCCAAGTTGGAGGGTCGTGCACATTAGTGATATAAAAACTTTCACCGCTCCGTAAATGTGAAATTCTGAGTGTGAGTGAAAAAGTTTTCTCAATCACTTCACTACAAGAAAAGGTTCTTAAATTCAAACATGTTAGCAACCCATCGGAAGCTCCGTTCGCACCAATAAGAAAGAATTTATCAAAAAAGGAATCACAAAAGCTCTGAAGGAAGGAGTTCGAAATAACACCCACCTTAGTTTCTTGCAAAGCACACCACAACATTTCTAAACCTAGACACCACACACTTAACCACTCTTCTTTTGGAGGGATCATTAAGTCCCATTACATTCCAACTACAAATACGAAACATAGCAAAAGAAAACTACACCCCAACAAGAACACGCTAGGAGAGAACGAAGGTCTCACAATGACACATGCCCACACAAAAACTTCCTAAGGGACATGGCATCTGCGTCCCCCAAATGGACCCCGCACTTCCACTCATCTTCTTAATCTTTTTCCTTCCATATTTGCGAAAGATTTTTGTTGGGCCTATCCCAACTCCTTCTCTCAACTAGGCTTACCTTTTCATAGCCTTAGATGTCATCGAAGTGCGACAATCGTTGGCTAACCGAGCAGAAGATCGTCTTGAAGATGCAGGGCCCTCGGATCCCCTCTGTAATTCAATACCTATATTAGAATTCATCTCGATATCAGATGATGTGTGTCCACCTTGTCTTCCAACGTTATCGGGCCCCTCTATCAGGAACAAAGGTTGAGGTGAATGGGTCACTGCAGCATTCTTCCCTCCGCTGAATTTACCCCACCCACTTTCGAGAGCCCCCCAAATACACATAAGGTGCGGATGGAAATTTTTCTCTCTGGGCCTTTTAAACAGGGCAAGACCAAAACTGCTTACAATCACACTTTACAATAACCTCTCAACAAACCTCACAATTACAAAATAACAATTTAAACTTAAGTGGGTGGGGTAAATTCAGCCGCTGAATTTACAACTATTGGAAAGTGCGGATGGAAATTTTTCTATAATTCCTATATTTTGATCTTTGGGATATTGTAGAAAATGGCTATATCAAACCTACCAGAGCAACTAGCATGTGGAAGGTAGAGGACAAGGCTAAATTTAATTTGAACTCTAGAGCGATGAACGCTCTTCATTGTGCTCTCTATTAAAACGAGTTCAATCGAATTTCTACGTGCAAAACTATAAAAGAAGTTTGGGACAAATTAGCTGTTGTTCATGAGGGGACAAGCCAAGTAAAAGAGTTTAAGATAAATATGCTTACTCATGATTATGAAATATTTTGTGTACAACAAAATGAAAGTATTATTGATATGTACACTAGGTTTGCAAATATTATTAATAGTTTAAAAGCTTTGGAAAAGGACTTTTCTGATGCAAATTTAGTTAGAAAAATACTTAAGAGTTTTCCTCAAAATGGACCTTGGGATCCAAAGTTGGAGGCCATTCAAGAAGCGCGCGACCTCAACAAATTTTCATTGGAGAAACTCATAGGGTCCCTTATGATTTATGAGTTGCGATTAAAGAGGGAGTCCTCTACCTCCATCATTCATCCTGAAACAAAAAATATAGCCCTAAACTCTAACGAGGGAGATGGAGGCGACTCCGACAATGCCACTAACGACGAGATCTCATTTCTTAGAAGAAAATTAAATAATATCGTACAAAGAAAACACTAAGCTAGGTGGTCCGGCAAAGCTAATGGTAGATCAAACTTTTTTAAAAGGGACGTCAAATGTTACAATTGCAACAAAACCGGGCACATGAACCCAAAATCAAAGTAAGTCTCCTCGAAAGGAGAAAAAGAAGAATAAAACCTTCTCTGCCACTTGGAGTGACGATAGCGACTTCGATAATGAGTAATCAAATAAGGAGGTCTCCAACTTAAGCCTTACATATGATGATGCACCTTCAAATCTTTGTTTTATGACAAATATAGAAGATGACATAAAAAATCTAACTTTCGATGAACTTTTAGATACTTTTTATGATCTTTATGATGATCTCTAAAAATTTGGTCCCAAATATGCTTATGTAAAGAAACAAAATATATCTTTTATTTTCAATTTAAACTTATTACAATCCGAAAATAAAAGTTTAAAAAATGAGTTAAGTTTATTAAATAAGCAACTTGAGACCAAAAGTGGTGATGAAAATCATAAAGAAACTATTTTATTTAAAACTGAAAATGATATTGGGCTAAAGTCCTAAATACGATATTGGGCCGGACTTGGATATCAACACAAGTCTAGTCAAAAGAAAAATATTTTTAATCCATTTGCAAAATATTCAAATGATGATAAAAATGTGTGTTGGGTCGAAAAATCGCCGGTGCCGATCGGCCCGTGGGGGTGACCCTCTGATGTGAATGCATGGCGTGCCAATGGATCAAGCGATTGGGTCGATGATGGATCCGCTCGGTCCGGTTCTTCTCAATCAACTCTCGAACAAGCTTGGCCTAGATTAGCCGTACCAGTGTTGTGAGAAAGGCAGAGTTCAGCCTAGAATAGCCGAATTGAGATGAGAAGACAGAAATTTGACACGGCTAAGGAGCCGACCGTAGGATTTGTATTGATTCGAAAGGGGTTACAAGGGTAACAGGTAGCCAATTACAAGTAAACATATTCTTAGAAAATACGATAAAGTTATCTAGGAATGCAGTAAATGCAGATATGAAAAGTATGAAAAAGTATGGGTGGTCCTGGCTTACGAGATTGCAGGACTCCTTTTTCTTTGTTGGTTCGCTTATTTATGCATTTACGAACCAAGTGTATACCTGCCGATTTTAGGAATCGGCGTGATCTAAGGGGAATCATCATAAATTCCTCAACTACTTCCTTTTAAGTCGATTCTCCTCAGTAGGATAGTAGCCGTTTTCCGCCTAGGTTCATCCCCTAATCGACGCGCCAATGCGTGATCTTTGGCGCCTTTCAATGCTGGGCGACGCTTGCCGTTCCAGAGTCAGTTACGAGATTCGCGCCCAAATCTCGCATTCCTCCTTTCCAGCGGTTTTTTTTTCTTCGGCTCGAACAGCCGAGAGTTGACCCTGACTTCTCCTTTTCGTCGTTCGACTGAGACGGTATGATATTTGCTTTCAGCCGAGGTCAGTTCTCTGAATGAGTTGATACCCCTCATTGGCCGCTTCTCCTGTCGGCCGATGGCGTGCGTCACGTGTCGTTCGCTCACGTGATCGAGGCCAGTCTTGGTCAAGACGCGGGTCATTCTCTGCTGGCTTATTCCCTTATCGGCTGATGCCCTTAGCCGATAGTATACGCCACGCGTCACCTCCTCAGGTGACAAAAAATTTTGGTCTCAACAATGCCCCCTCGGCAATCGCCTGATGTGTCGTTCGGGTGATTGTCGAAGTTGAGTCAAAAGTCTAGCGTGCAGAAAATGTCCACGATCGTCCTCGTACTCTGGCAGGATATTTGTCCATTGTCTTAGGGATTCGCGACCAGATGTTGATCTTCCTTGATTCTCGGTGAATCTGTCATTCGTCGTTTCTTTATTAAATATTGCTATTTTTCGAGGGGCGACTGTCATCATTTCGCTCATTCTCGTCGACCTATAAATAGGGCCCTGCTCGCAGCTCTCTTCGCATCATTTTTTTCATCTGCAATGACTCTCATGCCCTTAGTTTTTCGTTGTTGCAAGTATTTTCGAGGCAACTTATCAATCTGAATTTGGCGGCGTTTTGACGCCGGCTGATAAAGACTTATTTCCACCTTAGAGTTATAACGAAGTTTTCTCTGTGGAATCCTCTATGTGTGACCTACCGATCCGAGATCTTACGGGTGGTGGTCCAGCCGATTTATTTTATTAAAATACTAGTATATTTCTTAAACGAATGAGGGTTAATAAGATTTTCATTATTGTTCATATATTTTTTTTAAAAAAAAATTTTCACAATGCATAATTAATTTATATTATTTAAAAAATAATTTATATATATTTATCAAAATGTCGAATTTATGGACGTGCATCCAGGTTAAATTCAAATCCAACACATATACGCAAGACTTATATCAACATGTGATACATAACACCAAACATTTTTTTTAAAAAAAAAATTACAATAACCACAAATAATAAAATAAAAAACAAAAAAGAATCACCTTCCCAATGTATTAGAGTTGGTGGAGAAAAACTTGGCCTCCCTCTGCAGCAGCCCATTAACACCAACACCCCTCCAATTCCTAAATATTACATAGGATGTGAATTAGGGAGAAAATAAAACATAAATATGATAACAATATGCATTCGTGTTGGTAGCGCACGATTCTAATTGAATTTGCTCTTTCTTTTCTATAATAGGATTATTTTAGAAATCTCCTTAATTCATTTCCTCTACTTTACATTGAAATTAATTTTTTCCTGTTTTTTTTTTCTTTTTTTTTTTTTTGATATAGTAAAAAGAGGGGAAAAAAAAACACCTTGAAGCGATCCGAAGTAGCATTGCGAGGAAGATATTCTTCGATTTTTTTATTTTTTATTTTTTTTGGATTGATTGGAGAAGTAGAGGAGGTTTCGAAAGAAGAGAAGGGCAGACTGGAAGGGGGAGAGAACAGATAGTGCGTCTTGTTGTTAGCGACGGTCTGCTCACCCGGTCAACCTGTACATTTCACAACTTACGTTTTTGGAAAATACTAAGTATATATTCATTTTTAGATGAACATAGTACATCCCACTCATTCTAGAATAAAATAAATTTTATCTATCACTTCAAAGTGATAGGTGGAGAAATCCCCACCATGGGATGGGATGGGTGGGGTGTAGGATCTACACCTAAAAATGATCTACACCTAAAAATGAGTGTAGATGTAGCATGGCTCTATATATATAAATTTTATAATTTTTTTATTTGGAAAATATTAAGAGATACGAATATTTAAAATTTTATTTAAATGAGTAAATTAAATTTATTTAATGCTAAATAGATATAATTTTAAATGCAGATATAAAAAATAAAAATTTTGTCCGCATCCGACTTGAAGTCAAATCTGAATAAATTTTACAATGTTATATTTTTAATTAATATTTTGTAAATTTATATTTCAATGCTATATATTTTCAAATATGTTAAAAAAAATAATTATTTCAAATTCAGCTTCGAATTTTGGGATTTTGAAAACACGCTGACCGGTGACATTCCTGTTTCATCCTAAGATTTAGAAAACTTCTAAAGATTTTAACATTAAAAAAATTGGCAAGATAAGTATTCAGAATGGATATTAGATGAGAACGTGTTGGAAAAATTCAGTACTCGTCTCGGTACCAGATTTTCTGAATCAGCAACTCGCTTCGATACCGCAATCCGCTCTGGTACCGCCTAGAGTTGGGATTCCGCAGCGAAAACGTCAAATTAAATTTTTACCAAAAAATTCGTCCTCTCAATAAAACGGAACCAATATAACCACAAAGAGAAGAAAAACCAATACAAGTAAATATGCGGATGAAATAAGATTTATTAACCAAGAGAAGAATTACACGGACTACACAGATTTCTCTTTTGCAATAGAGTAGCTTCAACCCGAGCTCTCCTCCTGAATCTCTCTCACCTTTCTCTCGTCTTTTATAAACCCAGAAGACTATGGGTGTGGCTAAATCTTAGCCCCCACCACCTCCATGGGTATTACCACCACCGTGGGTGTGAATATCACTATATGGATGTGACTAAATCCTAGCCCCCCACCTCCATGGGTATTACCACCATCGTAGGTATATCCTCCTTAACACCACCGTGAATATGAATACCACTATATGGGTGTGACTAAATCCTAGCCCTCACCACCTCCATGGGTATTACCACCATCGTGGGTATATCTATCTTAACACCGCCTTAAAATAATAAGGCATATGCTATATTTATAGATTACATCAAAAGCTATCCAAATCATAGTCTAAATAAATTTTTATTCTAATTAATATTTAAATCTTAACGAACTTATATCTTTAAGATTTAAATATTAATCTTAATCCAACTAGAATTTAACTACAAATATAATCAAATCCTAACAATCTCCACCTTGATTTGATTTGTAGTCTTCAATCACTACATCTAGCTCTTCTAGCCCCCACCACCTCTATGGGTATTACCACCACCGTGGGTATATCTATCTTAACAATCCCTTAAAATAATAACACATATGCTATATTTATAGCTTACATCAAAAGCTATCCAAATCATGATCTAAATAGATTTTTATTCTAATTAATATTTAAATCTTAACAAACTTATCTCTTTAAAATTTAAATATTAATTTTAATCCAACTAATATTCAACTACAAATATAATCAAATCCTAACAGAAAGTATAAAATTTACATTCTTTTTGGGTGTGTATAGATGAAAGTACTTTTTACAATTAGGCGTTGTTTGGCTAAATATAATTGTAACTTTATACAAATCCAAATCATATATTTCTTTTAATGTATTTGAAGTCAACTACTACGACATTCAACTAGTTGGAGTGCTTGCTACGACATTCAACTGAACAAAATGCATCTAAGTGATCGACCATACTTAGCGCATAGCTAAGGATTTAGTGGTCGGTATCTAAGGTTCTAAATTTAAAGTTTAATTGTTTCATATATTCTAACTATGTTTATTTTTGATAAATATATGGTATGAGTAGCATGTTACTTTTCTCTCTCAAAATAATAATAATAAAAAGGAATACGCGAGTGTAAAGTGTACTTTTAATTATATACATTTTTAACTATACTGTAATTATAATTATATCTAAATAAACAACCCTTTAATATCTTGAGAATTGGGCTACTATATTATTAAAAACACCAACGATCTAGTTCTATTAGATTTTTATTTCTTGGATGAAAAAATGTGCAGTTTGGATGATAGCAGTCCTCAAGATATTAAAGGGTTGTTTATTTGGATGTAATTATAATTACTGTATAGTTAAAGGTGTATAAAGTTGAAAGTAGAATATTTTTTTATTATTATTATTTTGAGAGAGAAAAGCAGCATGCTACTTATATCATATATTTTTTAAAAATAAACATAGTTAGAAATGTGAAACAACTAAAGTTTAAATTTAGAAACTTAGGTACCGACCACTAAACCCTTAGCTAATTGCGCTAAGTATGGTCGATCACTCTCATGCATTTTGTTTAGTTGAATGTCGGAGCAAGCACTCCAACTAGTTGGAACTAGGACCAATGGCCTCTTCGTACAGTTTCAACTGTAACAGTTGAATTCAAATACATCAAAATAAATATATGATTTGGATTCGTATAAAGTTATTCACCTAATCGTAAAAAGTATTGCTATCTATACACACCCAAAAAAGAGGTAAATTTTACACCATCTCATCCGAGGCCTCATACTGGATAGTCCCATACGGGATACTTGTCTTACCAATTTATTTTTTAATATTAAAATCTTAAAGAGTTTTCTAAATCTTAGGATGAAATAGGAATGTCATTGGGTCGGATTGGGAACGTGTTTTCAAAATCTCAAAATTCGAATCTGAATTTGAAACATTTTTTTTTTTTTAACATATTTGAAAATATATAACATTGAAATCTAAATTTACAAAATATTAATTAAAAATATAACATTGTAAAATTTATTCAGATTTGACTTCAAGTCGGATGCGGAAAATTTTTTTATTTTTTATATCTGCATTTAAAATCATGTCTATTTAGCATTAAATAAGTCTATTTCACTCGGAGTCGGATTAAAAAAAAAAAAATTAAATATTCCTATCTCTTAATATTTTTCAAATAAAAAAAATATAATATATATATATATATATATATATATATATATATATATATATATATATAGAGAGAGAGAGAGAGAGAGAGAGAGAGAGAGAGGAGAGAGAGAGAGAGAGAGAGAGAGAGAGAGTCCGGCTGAAATACTATAGCACTAAGCAATTGGTGCTACAAGTTTTCAACCTTCGGATGAAAGAATGTGCGGTTGAAATTATAGTGGTCCTTTAGGATTTTCACTATTCAACCAACCACCCACTAAACTTTAAGCGACCACTATCATCCTAACAACACATTTTTTAATCAAAGAACTAAAAAATTAGTAGTACCAATGACTTAATACTATCAATACTATTTCAGCCTAATTATATATATATGTATATATATATATATATATATATATATATATATATATATATATATATATATATATATATATATATATATTTGAATATATAATTAACGTAAGTTGTGAAATAATCGTTGAACCGACCACGTTTGGTTAAATTTAATTTCTTGAACCGAACCAGTTCAACTTTTATCCTCTTTTTCTCCTTCTATGAACCAACCTGGCAGCCCAACTGAATCTAAATTTTTTTTAAAAAAAAATACCATCTATATACTATACTATCTATTCTATTTTATTAATCCCCATATGAATATTCACGTGACAATTTCTACTTAATTTATATGATTGTGGTGTTCTTCTTAATTATTTTCATTGAATCGATCTCAGTCTCAATTATTTTAATTAAACTGGTCATTATGGAACCCTTCTCAATTATTTCTCAAAAAATGTAATGTAAGTTGTGAAATAATCCTTGAACCAGACCACGGTTAATTTTAATTTCTTGAGCTAAACCGGTTCAATTTTTATCATTTTTTTTCTCCTTCTATGAACCAATCTGGCCGCCCAACTGAATCTATTTTTTTTTTTAAAATACCATCTATATACTATACTATCTATTCTATTTTATTAATCCTCGTGTAGATATTCACGTGGCAATTTCTACTTAATTTATATAATTGTGGTGCCCTTCTTAATTATTTTTATTGAATTAAACCGGTCATTATGGGAGAAGGGACCTTCTCAATTATTTCTCAAAAAATATAATGATCCGACCCACTAACAATAATAACTCGTTGGGTTCAAACTACAATTTATACTTAAATTTAGTTATTATTATTAGTGTCGATTATCTCTTATATACCTAATTATAATCCTAATCCTATCCGATGTAGAATTATTGGAGTGTCACAGACTCCCCACATTTAGGTCTGACATTCTCGTCAGCCCAAACACACTGTATGGAATATGGTACTTGCCCGGATACCAGATTCTGTGAATCTACAACCCGTTCCGGTAACGTCGATACCGCTTTGTGTTGGGATTCTACAACGGAAGCGTCAAATCGGATTTTTACAATAAACCCATCTTCTCAATAGAACTAGAACCTACACAACCATAAAGAAAGAAAAAAATCAAAAGCAGTTAATGCGGGTGAAATAAGATTTATTAACAAAAAGAAGAATTACAGCAACTCCTCCTCTACAATAAAGTAGCTTCAATCCGAGCCCTTATCCTGAATCTCTCTCACCATTCTCTCGTCTTATATAAATCTAGAAAACTTCTCTCTTTGAACACACCCGTACGTGCATTCAAAATCATGGACACCTTGGTAATGCCATATGAATGTGGCTAAACCCTAGCCCTCACCATATCATATGGGTGTGGTTAAACCCTAACACAACCGTGGATGTGGCTAAACCCTATCACCATCGTGGGTGTGGCTAAACCCTACCACCTCAACCAAAATAATAGCACATATACTGTATTTATAGCTTATATCAAAAGCTATCCAAATCCTAGTCTAAATAAATTTTTGTTAATATTTAAATTTTAATAAACTTATCTTCAACAGATTTAAATATTAATCTTAATCTAACTAGAATTCAACTACAAATCTAACTAAATACTAACACACACATACAGCCCAAGATCACCAGTCGATGTGAGACTTGTCTCGTTAGCCCTGTCATCTAGACTCAGACTCAGCCAAGACTCGTCACCCACTTCCGGCTGGTGACTGGCTCTGATACTAAATTGTGACGCCCCACTTTCCAGGGGAGCACCTATTCTACAACTACTCTAACTCTAGCACACTCAATACTCTTAACCTCTTGGGCATAACTACCACCAAAAATAATATAGCCGGGTTAAAAGATTTAGCTCTATTTATACCTTATATATATATATATATATATATATATATATATATATATATATATATATATATATATATATATATATATATGACTAATCCAAATTTTGGGGGTGTTACAAAAAAATAAATTATGGCGATTTAGAATAATGTGTCTTTTAGTATTTCTAAAAATATATAGTATTTATAGAAGTATTTTTTAGTTTTTCTATAAAAATTATGAGTGAATTAATATATAGAGAAGTTGCAAATTTTTTTTAATATATATATATATATATATATATATATATATATATATATATATATATATATATATAATAATTTTATAACCAAAAAGGCAAGTCAAATTGAGTTAAATTTTTTATTTTTTATTTAAATATGTATTTTTGTTTCCAAATATTTGTTTTTATTTTTGTCAAACTTTAAAATATTTTTATTTACATTGATATTTTCTTCCTATTATGGGTGATATCATATTAGCTTTTTACTTATTGATTTGATAAAAATAATTTAATTTGTATATCAAGTGAGATTATTATTTATACATTTTTTTTTTATTTTAGTTTTTGTTTACTCAGTAGATTATATTTTTATTGTTTATACATTTTTTTTTTTTTTTTTGTTTGCTCGGTAGATTATATTTTTAACTCGACAATAAAAATTATTCGTTACAAAACACGATCTTTACATTATATTAATTAATTATAAATTTGAAAATAGTATATATTTAATATATGTTTTATAGTATTAATTATTAAAGAATACTATGAAAATTTTTTATTTTAATAATACCTATTCGCTCCGGAGTGACTATATTAGCTATAGTATAATAGTATGAAAAAGCAAAAAGCTTATTATGCAAGATATTATAAAGTACATAATAAGCTCTTGATAACATGTCTACTTTTGGTAGCTGAAGGCTTGGCACGCATGACCAATAGAGCCGTTCAAAACAAGCTTCTCACGGGGGTGGGACCGCAAGGGGGAGCGAAAACCGCCATCATTCAATTTGCCGACGATACGATATTCTTTTGCGAGGCGAAGACCAGGCAAATTCGCAACCTCCGATTCATGTGGCAGACCTTTGAATGGGCCTCCGGTCTCAAAATCAACAGGTCAAAGTCGGAGCTTTTCTATCTAGGCGGTGGAACCGGCAAAGGAGAGAGGCTAGCGGCGGCCCTGGATTGTAAGCTGGGAACGCTACCGATCAAATACCTGGGACTACCTCTGAAGAAGGGCAGGATCCCAAAGGAAAATTGGCAGCACATCATCGACAGGATAGCTCAAAGAATCACAGGGTGGCAAGCTAAACTTCTCTCGCTAGGAGGGCGACTGATTATGGTTAACTCCATGCTCTCGAACTTGCCGCTTTACTACCTCTCAGTCTTCAGAGCACCTGCCTGGGTACTGAGAAGAATTGACTCACTCCGGAGAGCCTTCTTCTGGAAAGGACGAAGCTCGGTCTCAGGGGGCAACTGCCTGGTTAGCTGGAAAACTGTATGCAGAAGCAAAAGGGACGGGGGTTTAGGTGTGTTGAACTTGGATTGCATGAACACCGCTCTGTTAGCGAAGTGGTGGTGGAGCTACTTCTCATCTAGAGTGACACCCTGGGGACCACTAGTTAAGGGACTTTACTATCGACGACGAAGACCGCTGAACGAAGGATCCTCTTTCAAACCCTTCTCCCACTGGTGGAGAAGTGTGCTTGGAACGAGGGAGCTATTCAAGTGCGGCACGACGCGCTCGGTAGGAGACGGAGAATTGACAGGGTTCTGGTATGATATTTGGGTAGAGAACTCGTCTCTCTCGACTCAATTTCCTGGCCTCTTCAAACTAATCTGCAACAAGAACCCTCGGGTAAAAGATTGCTCCGAGAGGAATGATTGGAACTGAGCGAAGATCCTGGAGGGCATTGGACCCTGCCCAACGGGCATTGCTGAGCAAATCCAGGAACTGAAGGCAATCTTGCCACACCCCCCTATCACAAACTCTAAAGACGTTTTCTACTGGCGTTGGACCACATCTAGGCTCTTCTCAGTTAAGTCCCTGTACCGATTCCAGCAAGATTCAGGGGTAGTTGACTCACGCTTCGACAAGCTTTGGAAAATCAAGACACCGCTGAAAGTTAAAATCTTCATTTGGCTTGTTCTCAAAGAGAGGGTTCTGACCAGAGACATCCTCGCCAAGAGGAACTGGGTTGGGCCCAACTGTTGCGCCATCTGCCTTGGGCCCGAAGAATCAGCGAATCATCTTTTTGCCTCATGCCTTACAGCACAAACACTGCTGGAGACCCTGCTGCCGAATAAATTGGAGATCCGCAACAGTCTAACTGTTAGCAGCCTGTGGGAGGCACACGCACTTAAGAAAGGGGGCTTAGGACAAAGGGCAATCATCACCATCGCTGCCTCGTGGTGGTCCATTTGGCTAGAAAGGAATAGACGGATCTTCGAAAATAAGAGTCGTCCCCTTAGTGAGACCCTAGCCGAGATCAGACTCTACGGCTCCAACTGGTCCAAATACTGTGACTAATTTTTTTTTTTTTTTTTTTTGGCCCGGCTGCTCTGCAGATATCGGCTGCCATCCTGCTAAATTCACCAACGCTATGAATGAAGCGGCAGCATGCTGCCTTTCTCTAAAAAAAAAACATGTCTACTTTGTATAAGTCTTAGATTAAATTATAAAAAGCCTGCGCACTTACTTTAGCTCGCATCTCAATTACTTACTTGTATTAAAAATTATGTCAATTTGTGTCCCGTATTTTATTGATATCTGAAAGAGATTTTAAAAATTTAGGATAATTTGGTAGAATTTGACTAGATTTATAATTAAATTTTAGATTAGAATTAATATTTAAATCGGTTAGAGATAAATTAATTTAGATTTAAATATTAATTAGAGTATAATTTTAATTTAAACAGATTTGAATTTATTTTGGGTGGAATTTATATATATCTTGAATGTAGAGAGCAGCTTATGATCTTGAAGATGATCGTACGATACACACACACACACACACACACACACACACACAAACAAAAAAAAAAAAAAAAAAAAAAAAAAAAAAAAAAAAAAAAAAAATCAAAACAGGGTGAAATAAGATTCATTAACCAAGAGAAGAATTATATCAACTCTTCTTCTGCAATAGAGTATCTTCAACCCGAGCCCTCATTCTGAATCTCTATCACCCTTCTCTCGTCTTTTATAAATCTAAAAGATTATGGGTGTGGCTAAATCTTAGCCCCCACCACCTTCATGGGTGTTACCACCACCATGGGTGTGGATACGACTATATGGGTGTGGCTAAATCTTAGCCCCCACCACCTCCATAGATATTACCACCACCGTGGCTATATCCACCGCCGTCAAATAATAATAACTATGTTATATTTATAGTTTACATCAAAAGCTATCAAAATCCTAATCTGAATAGATTTTTATTCTAATTAATAATTAAATCTTAATAAACTTTTCTCTAACAGATTTAAGTATTAATCTTAATCCAATTAGGATTCAACTACAAATTTAATCAAATTCTAATAATCTTTATCTTGATTTGATTTGTAGTCTTCAATTACTACGTCGAGCTCTCCGCCGCTCCACCTTGAGCGACTGCTTCTCTGTACGATTTGATCTCGCTTTTGGACTCTTTTAGCTCCACCTGAAGCCGAAAAATAATATATCTTCGAGTCCAACACGCCTAGCGAGATAAAACTGTGATCGCCTCCTGTGATGATCGGTAATCCAGTACTTTAATATTGATCTCCCCTTGGTATCAGAGCTAAAGGTTACCGATCCTAGGGAGAGATCAAGATCGAGATTGTTAGGATTTGATTAGATTTGTAGTTGAATCCTAATTGGATTAAGATTAATATTTAAATCTGTTAGAAATAAGTTTGTTAAGATTTAATTATTAATTAGAATAAAAATCTATTCATATTAGGATTTGGATAGCTTTTGATGTAACCTATAAATATAGCATAGCTATTATTATTTGACGGCGGTGGATATACCCACGGTGGTGGTAATACCTATGGAGGTGGTGGGGGTTAGGATTTAGCCACACCCATATAATGATATCCACACCCACAATGGTGGTAACACTCATGGAGGTGGTGGGGACTAAGATTTAGCCACAACCATAATCTTTTCAGTTTATATAAGATGAGAGAAGGGTGAGAGAGATTCAGGATGAGGGATCAGGTTGAAGCTATTCTATTGCAGAAGAGGAGTCAGTGTAATTCTTCTCTTGGTTAATGAATCTTATTTCACCCGCATATTTTTTGTTTTAGTTTTTTTGTTTTCTTTGTGATTGTGTTAGTTCATTTTTGGTAAAAAAAATTGATTTGACGTTTTCGCTGCAGAATTCCAATATTAGGCGGTACCGGAGCGAGTTGCGAATTCACATAATCTGGTACCGAGACGAGTACCAAATTTTCCAACATAATTATTGAATTCAACTATAAAACTTTGCAGAGACAAATTTGTCAATGATTAATTGTATTTAACGCAATAGGATTATGTAAGTTGAATAAAATTACTCAATAAACTATCGATTTAATTGATAGTATTACCAAAATAGAAAATATTTTTTATCTAATTCTTTATCTATATTTTAAATTTCAAATTATATAGATGTTGAGATGTGGAATAATGTGAAATAACAGCTAATTTAGTGAAGTTTGGTAACCGAGAATCTACTAATCAGTTCAATATTTTTGATCTAATTGAAACAGTGGTAAAATGCAGGTTTGTATGATACAATTTGTAATATGGAGGGTAATTGATACGGGACTAAAATCCATCGGAAATCATTTTTAGTAATTTAACCTAAATTTTATCTATGAGGTGATTTAGAATCTATACAATCACACTTCTGGATGTCCACATGATGGATTCTCCGAAACACTGTTTCTCGCACAGCACTGTACTTTCAGGCCCTTACTAATAGAGGATCAAATGATAATACAATTAAGAAATTGATTATGGATAAATTAAATTCTCATAATCAATAATTGATATTACTAATGAAGGATCAAATGATGATACAATTAAGGAATTGATTATGGATAAATCAAATTCTTATAATCAATAATCTACCAATTATGACAAGTATTCAAATCACGAGAAATTAAGAAAACTCAAGAATGACAATCTCGCAAGTATGACAACCATACCAAATAGAAACTATTTGAATTTAAATGTTGTACACTTATAAAATGTAATTGTGTAAATATTATAATCCCAAGAATAATGAAATTATATTTTGTATCCAATAATGCTATATAATAAGTGTTGGTTTTGTGCTCTTATTCGAATACAACAATCATTTTTTGATAATTAATTCTTTAATTGTATCATTATTTGATCCTCCATTACTTACAACTACTTTAGGGTGTCCAAAATTGTTTTGAAACCTCCGCTTCAGCCGAAATCGTTTACAAATTTTGTTCTCGCGTTAGGACAGATTCGGCTCAACCCAATAAATTTTAAAAATATCTAACAAGTGCCGATCATCTTCTCATACTGCGATCTTGTCAATTTGTGAAGATCCAATACCTTACATTAAAGCGCAAGGTTGTAAGATGCAATTTTTGATAGGGGTAGTTGATATAGGGGCTAAAATCCGTTGGAGATCGTTAGTAATTTAACCTAAATTTTATCTATGAGGTGATTTATGAAACTATTGGACCATCAAAACAAGTTATTTGCATTGTGTCTTATAATGATTTTCTTTTTATTATAATTTATGACTTTGCCTAATTAGTTCATAAAAGAGCTAGTAATTAAGATAATATATTTTATCTATCAAGTAATTTATTTCATTATGAGAAAATGACTAAGTAGATACACATTCAATGTTGTTATATACTTGGTGAATTTCTTTTTATTATAATTTATGAGTTTGTCTAATTAGTTCGATAAAAGAGCTATACCTATTAAGTAATTTATCGCATGAGAAAATGACTAAGTAGATACGCAAACTATGTTTATTAGACTAATCATCCATCAATTAATTTCTCCATTGTTTTTAAGTAAAATTTGACAAACTAAATATGACACTCCAATATTCTCATAACGGATGGGAATGAAGTTGTGATTAAATTTATAAAAGATTATGAACACTAGTAATAATAATGGGACTTAAGCATTTTGGGTCGATAGTTTGATCGAGTTGAGTCAGGGCTGATGAGATCTACGCGGGGAGAATAGGATTGTGATAGAAACATTTTGGGCCGAGCAGGTAGTTTAGGCCCAACAAGTTATTATTGCTAGTGGGTCGGATCGGATCGTAACATTAAAAAATAATAATTATCAACTTTTATCGTATTATGAAAAAATAAAATAAAGAAAATAATTCATTATGACAGTGGAGTCATCTATCCTAAAACTACTCTGCACACTACAGTTGTAAATGCAGGCAACCTCAACTCGCTGAGTTTAATTGCTGAAGTAATAACTGCACAAGAAACCCCAAATGCTGCAGTTGGAACTGCATCCAAATTGGTTGTGATTCCAATTGTAACAATTGGTGAAGTATTGGATCACCCACTAATTAACAATAATAAATAAATAAATAAAATATATTTACTTGTATATAAATAAATAAAAATACTTGTAAATAAATAAATACCAATAAAATTTTTTAAACAATACAAGCTTCATGTAAAAAAAAATTAAAATTAATTTTATTTAAAATATAAAAATTAGTTTTATTTCTAAATTTTTATAAAATGTGACTGTGTATGTTAATGTATAAGTTTTAATTAATTATAATTATTAAATTTGATAAAAAAGAGAGAATCATAATAAATTTTTAAGTTTGATATATATATTAAAATTAAATAGATTGAAAATTTTAAATTGTGATGTAGTACTCGAGAAATTGGAGTTTAAAATTTAGTGAAAATCCTGAGTTTCATATATATATATATATATATATATATATATATATATATATATATATATATATATATATATATATATATATATATATATATAAGAGTGAATAGTGGCCTTGATTTAAGTGTGAATAGTAATCTTAAGAAATTTCATATTTTCGAACAAAGTTGGCTAATTTGATTTATCTGAATCCAAAATCAACAATGTAAATACTCAATTTGAACAGTCTCGTCGATTTGAGCGCAGTGGCGTAGTCCAAATTTATGTTTGACGAGCCTAAATTATCGAAAAGCGTGCCAAATAGTGGAATGCATTGTATTTATGGATTAACTGACCTAACGAAGCTCAAACTTAATGAACCAAAATCGCTACTCGATAGGTTTCATCAAGCCGAACGTCATGGTGTCGTCCGTTTTTCTGTTTGATGACGCCTCGAAAAGTATGAAAATAGTGAAAATAGTATATTTACGTAAAGGACCTCGTATTTTATGTATTGAATTGCGTGCAATTTCTAGGAGAGGGGATGTTTTGTGTTTTTCACCTAATGTGAGGGACCCAGGTCGAATTATGGGCTGTAGGAGGACTAGTTGGCCTTTTGTAGCAATTAGTGCATGGAGGTCTCTTGGGTAACCCTAGCAGCCCCTTGCTTGCAACCGCAGCCACCCCACGACCCCTACTCTCCCTCCTCTTACCTTCCCTGAGCGCCAGCATCGCCGGCCGCCTCTTGGGCTTGCCGGAAAAGGCAAGGAGACCTTTCCTTCTCTTTGATCTCGGGTTGAGAAAGAAAGAGTTGCACCGAAACCTTTGGCTCGCTTCTAGATAACCCTGCGGCCTTCCCCTACGTCCAGAAGTCGAACCCAAGAGGTCCCGCCGCCGGTTGTGGCCGCACATCGTCGGAGAAGGAAGTTATCATCTTCTTCTTCTTTCTCGGATCCGGCAATGTGAGATCTCTCTCTTTCTTGGGTTTCTTGCTGCTTAGACCTCCCCACCCTTTTTATCACCTCCCTGGGACTCTCCCTGCAGCCCCGGCCCTGGGGACCCATTGGGTTGCCGGCGGGAGTATTGCACTCGCCGGAACCTAATTTGCACCGCCTCTGTCGTGCGTTTTATCCGGTGGCTTAGGGCCTTATCCAAGATGCTGGGCATCTTCCCCTGGACCTTTGTAAACCTCCCATGAAGTTTCATGGGGGATGGTCATGTTAGATGTATGCCCTAGAAGCCAACTTGGCCGACACATATATTCTTTCTAGGAAATAAATTTGTATTTGACATTTTACATTATGAATGTTATTGGGTTTTTATTTCCATTCGTGTTGTGTATGTGTCCATGAATTGTCCAAGGAATTAATAAGATGATGATACGTATTCTCAAGAGTTGAGAATTTGAGACATGTATCATTAGTGATTAATTCCTAAATGCTCCCGATCGATGGATTATCACGGGGACAGTGATTGATCCGGTGAGATTGGTGCATAGTCGCTTCCCTTTTAGGGTAGACGAGTCTTGAGTCAACAGTGTGGGGACACTGGAGCGAATGTGCAGGTGGTTGTTGGAGAACAAGGGTACCGAGCGTGATCATCACGAGAAGTCACTTGGATGTCTACTCACTCGTCAGTGACTTACTCGATGTTGCAGTAGTGTGATTGGTCCTTTGACCTGCGGTGTCTCGGCTATTCACAATGGGGTTACTGTAGTTTGACTGTATATACACTTGGTCCCTAGCCATTTGGGTCCTTGCAGTGGGTGCATGTTGGCTACAGTAGGTTCGTTGTAGGAATAGGGTGTACACCTATATGGAATCTATCGCCCTTAGTAGAGAAGGGAGTTAGTCCTATGTGATTTATGAGACCGAGTTTAGAAGACCTTGGCCAAGGCGTAGCAAATAACGGAAATGGTTTCCGATATTAGAAACTCGAGTCGAATAAATTTGACATATGACAGACGGTAGGATTTGACGAGCAATTCCATGACCTTCGTCTAGTTGGGACTCCGGATAGAAGGATTGTATCACATGTTAACTGCACCTAGAGGTTCAGTATTCCATTCTACTGGAATGCCACTACATGCTGCTAGGCGTCACTGGTGGATTGTGGGACTCACGAGAATTATCTAGATGATCGATAATTCTTGTTGGGCTGAGTTTGAATAGTTCTAACCCACTGAAAAGAGTTTCAGTGATATTGTTGATGGTAATCACAATATATCTCACTACCAGATAGAATAGAACCTATGGGGTCACACACATAAGAGATTATGACTGATCGGATAGTTGGATCGCGATTTTTGAATCGCCTGAGGACTTACTTATCAATATGTTGATAATTGGACTAATTTGTAATTATTACAAATTAAGGATATTAAAGTGCAAATGTTGCAAGAGAGGGCTTACTAATAGTTAGTAAGTTGTGAGAGGACTTAAGTGCAAATGTTGCATTAATAATTTGATTTGATCAAATTAGAATTGTTCAAGTCGAATTAAATTAGGATTTAATCGATTAAACAGATTAGGAATAAGATAAACTTAAATCTAATTTTAATGTTTATCTTAATAATTATAAAAGGGGATTATATCCCTCTTTATACGTACAAGTTTTCTTTAAGAGAAAGAAAAGAAAAAGAAAACCCTAGTCGTCATCTTTCCTCGTCTTCCTCTTTTCTAAATATCCACCTTAAAAGAAAGACGTTCTTTGCAAGGGAGCTAGCACTCCGGTGAGAATTTCGATTAAGTCGACAACCTCGTGTGGATACCTGTAGAGGCCGGACGCGTGTGCGGAGAGAACCAAATTCCACGATCATCAAATTGCGGTGTAGATCTCCCCGCGCAAAGGTGAAGATTAGATCTTCCTCTTCCTTTTAATCTTAGATACATGAGGGATCCTGTTTTGCGTGGTTTTGAGATCAGATCTCAAATTTTTCATATTTGTCTATTTGATTTCTTTTTCCGCTGCGTTTATTTTTACGCAAAACCTAACAGGTCAGTAGGAAGCCCTAGTTTGGCTAGTTTTGCCTTTGGCCGAGCGTGGCCGTACGTTCCCGCCGCCACTTCCCGCCGCCAGCCAACCATCTAGCAAGCTTCCTCGCATCGAGGGAAGGCTGCCTGAGCCTTTGCATGAATCTAAAACCCACTACTTAGTAATCCACCACTGTTGCACCCTTGGGTTCACCTCAAACCTTCTTCCGGCCAACCGCCGCACTCAGATGTCGGCACCGGTGCTAATTGCACCTAGAGCACTTTCTTAGAGCCTAGGACCCTGCTGTTTGCCCTTGTAACCCTCAAGAATCCAAGTTGCTGCCACTTGCCCTATCTCGAGTCCTTAATGGCTTTTGGTTTGGCCGAGGTTGCTCCGACGATAGTTTCGGCGACCCTGCAACTCCCTGATGGTGAACCCTCGACTCCACTCAACCTCTTAATCTTGATGCTCACCTCATAGCAGAGTTTGGTTGGGTGGTTAATTCATTCTAGCAATCTAAGCCTTAAGAGGCTTGATCTAGAGCTACCTTGCTCTATTCACTGTTTCGATAGCCTTGCAGCACCCCGAAGGTAAGCCTCTGAACCTCCTCAGTCCTGTGAGCATGATGCTCACCTAATATATGCAATTGGTTGGGTTATTAAGTCACATTAGCAACTTGAGCCCTTGGATCAA
>CM054951.1:8903788-8946288 GCA_029168755.2 Tillandsia fasciculata | reverse complement strand
TTAAAAGTATAAGTCTATCCGTGCTTGTGAATTTTTTATCATTAAATTTATATTTTGATTTGTATTTTTTACTTTTTCTTTCTCTCTCTTTAGTTGACTTTACAATAGCACAAATCTCAATACAAATTCAATGGTAAAAAACTCACTATTATAAATTAGCTTATACTTTTAAAAATATATAAGCTCTACTCTCTCTCTCTCTCTCTCTCTCTCTCTATATATATATATATATATATTGCTATTAAATTTTCAATACTTGCATTAAAGAATGTGCGGTTGGAATTATAATGGTTCTCTAAAATTTTTGTTATTCAACAATCACCTAGAGGACCACTATCATTCGCACATTCATTAATTCAAGAGCTAAAAAATTAGTAGCACCAATGACTTGGTGCTACCAATATATTTTAGTTTTATATATATATATATATATATATATATATATATATATATATATATATAAAATAATAATAATAACGCTAAAAGTTGCCTTAGATACGAAGATTTTTTTTATTTGAGAGAGAAAGAAAGTTAGCTAAACTATGCATTTTATTTAATTTTAAAAATAAATTCGGCTAAACTTTAAATTTGAGATCTCATATATCAACCATCAATTTCTTACCCAACTGTATTGTATTAAATAACGATCATTGTATAAGCAAAAGAGGAGAATAAGGTTATTTTGATAAAACAAATAGATTTTCTTTCGTGGTTCTGGATGCGTAACAAGTATAAAAATTTATTGACTAAAGTGTTTAATTACCAAGTACAATCGGTGTCCGTAGGATTCGCTGTGCATGAGAGGTTGATTCCGCTGCTAAAATTTAGCAAAATTAATCCGCACGCAGATTAATTATGCTAAAAATCAGCGATAGGAAATTTGCTTTCCCAAAATTGTGATATATCAGCATAGAACAGGGACAATTCATTTCCATGCAATTTACAAAAGAAAACTCAACTTTCTTACAAATATTGTGTCCTCAAACAGACTTAATTTCTTTTCAAATCAAACCAGCATTTAATTGATAATTATCTGAACTAACAATAAGAAATTTACTCAGAAAAAATTAAACCTAAAGACAAGCAATGCAAGTGATTAATTTGTAAAAAAAAGAAGAAGAAATCAGGCAGGAAAATATAACTGACGAATGTGCATCTCAAACAACTGTTTATGATCATCTAATCTCGCATTCTCGGACTCATTTCGAATATGGAAAGAAAAGATTATATATATCGAATGTTTAACAAAATTAATAAGTAATCCGATATGATTACATTACATATAATATAAAGATTGCAGATTTTCCTTTTATATATATATATTTATGCTGGGCTTGTATTCACCTGTTCTTGAATAGTTCGAAATCTCCAAGAAAAGAATTGAAGACACAATGAGTTGATCCCCATGGCAAGGCCGAATCCTGAGAACGCAGCGAAAAGAATTGCGAAAATCACTTTTAATTGGAGCTGCAAGTGAGAAGAGAGAAAACGATTAGAGAGTTAAGGGAGAGGTTCTGCAATTACTGATCAATTAAGTGGCTATGTCTGGACCGAATTTTTATTTGAACAAATGTCTTTTTCTGTCGTCAGTAAAAACTCGTTCTTCGAATGACACAGATTTTTCTGGAAACCTTTCTTCTTCTTTTTTTTTTTTTTTTTTTTTTTTACGGAAATGGTAATGAAATGTGCAGAAACGATGCCGACAAAGTTGCACAACGAAATAAACAACATACTCAAAGTTGATTTTCTTTTGTATATATAAAGATCCAATGCGAAAGGCACTAGATGAAACTATTGAGGCGAAGATCAACAAAGGGTAGTCACAAATGATCGACGATGAAATAAGTAAGAATAAATAAGCAAAATGCAACCTAGTGATTTCGCGCTAGCATACTTGCAGAAAACCAACCCAATGGAACAATTTAGCTTTGTTTAAATTGATTTCATTCACAACAATCGGTAATAGTTGGTTCGATTTTGGTCCAAAATTTTCAAAGCAGAAAAAGAAGAAGAAAGAGTTACTAAACCAAGAAAACATTTTGTGAGTGTGTGTGTGTGTGTGTGTGTGTGTGTGTGTCTCTGTGTTCATCTATGAAATTGGTTCCCACTTATTCAGCTCTGATTTAACACATAACAAGTCACTTTAAACAGAATCAAAAAACATTTTGAACCAAAACCACTGAAATTTCACATCAACTCTTATGGCGAAAAGTTGCCTGCGACTTGCTTTAATGTTTCTGTCAAAGGGACGCCAATTCTAAACCACGAAGTATGCAAATTTGTTAAATGTGAAAAGAAAATATATGCCGCAAGATCGATTAACAAATAGGTAACAAACCAAAACCAAACTGCCTAAGTCGATTCGGTTCCACTCGATTCCTGCCTAGATATGCTAAAGAAATTTAATCAGTTTGTTTCTGCTTACGGATGTCCAGTTTCATGGAGTGGGTATATTTCTTGTGCATGTGATGTAACAGAAAGGGTGATCATCTACGAGCAAAATCACAAAAATTTAGTAGTTTACTACCGCGAACATGAGTTCGTTAGTTCGGTTGTTTCAGACAATCATACTGCCGCTTCTAATCAAGTTGAGTCGATAGTTCAAAGATGTAATTTCGAGGACATTAAATGCAAGTTATTGGAAAAAATAATAGTTCAAAGGTAGCATTGTGAGGTAGGACTCTGAAGAGTCCGACTTGTTTTTGCACTTATTAGTAGGATAAACTACTGAAAACCATTTAGTAGCATCAGAAATCGATATTTTAGATACAAATTTGCTAATAATTTTTAACCTCATTTACTCTTATAAACATAGAGAAACACATCTAGAAACAATTTATAAATATGATATGTAATCGAATTACTCACCACATAATAGAAGAGATGGACAAATAAGATGACAAGTGCGAATTGAAAGGCTGAATAGGTCCAAGCATACTCCCTGCATGCTGCATTAAACAAATAGATTGAGGCCGAAGAACTAAAATGAACTCGATCGATCAAAATCATAATTTCTTATGTAATTAATTACCGATGACAACCGAAAAAAATGATCCCAAAAGGCCAAGCGTCAAGGAAATTGGAGCAGCAATCACAACAGCACGAGTTCTCATCTTATTGACCTATTATAGAAGAGAAACAGCTTATCAACCCATTAACAACATAGAGGTTAAGAAGTAAAAGTGTACACTGATGACATAAACAACAATGATTTTATACTTAAAATGGATAAATCCAAATGAAAGAAAAAATAAATTACTAAAATATTTAGCTGTTTGGACTTTCAGGCAGGTCAATACACAATGTCAACTAGATGTAGAAGCACAGATGCAAGCGCATGTAAGTTTATGTGAAGAAGTACGATGCTATTAACACAACTGAAGGTTCAATCCGATTAGCACAAATCACAAGAATATATGAAAAATCTGAACCATTAATTGGTATCTACTGATCTTAAATTTCCTTTTTTTTTTTAGAGAGAAAGGCAGCATGCTACTCGCTTCGTTTATTTTGAAATAAACTTGGCTGGAAATGTGAAGCAACTAAGGCTTCGAACTCGGGACCTCAGGTATCAACCATCAAGCCCTTTGCCACTTGCGCTAGGGACAGTTGATAGATCTTAAATTTCCTAAAAGACATTATCTTCTATTTGGTTCTTTTGCTTAGTATAACTAATTAACTGCCGAAAATTTCCTTGTTAGAGCGAACCAAAAGAATATATATATGACCCATATTCAGAAGATAGTTTAAGCAGTGTATTTTAAGAATAACATCACTCATAAGTTCACATAGAAAGGTTATGTCCTTCGGAGTTCTTTCGTGTTTTGTAATCTGAGTTATCATACCAGCAGCTGTTCAAGGAAGAAGAAGTAGCATATCGTGCTTATCAAGATCAACACAACCACATCATGCCAGGTTCTGCCAAAGAGAAAACAAAATAATGTTATATTGTCTAAGAAAACGCTCGCAAATTATTGCAATAGTCACATGGTTATATAATTATATCACACTGTATGTGACTTTTTACCTTGTCAATGGCGAGTTTGGGTTCTGTATTAGATGTTGTTGTTGAACACCATCCCTTGGAGCGGAATGCTGCATCTGCAACAATGTTACTGGTAGATTAAGAACCTCTTGACCGCACACTTCACATTTCTTGTTGCCTCTTATTCTAAACCATTTTACTGCACATTCTTCGTGCGTAAGCCTTAGAGCGCCTTTGCAACTGCATTCCATTTTAAGCGATCTCCCTCCTTCATTCAACCCGATAAAACATATTCTGCAAACTGCATCTTCCTCCGGAATCTCCTCATCATTATCATCCAAATGTGAAGTATTTAAGTGACCTGATTTTCTAAAACAAACAAGGTGAGAAAATCTATTGACAAATTATATTCTTACACTGCTAAAACAAAGGACTAAAAAAATAAATAAATAAATAAATAAATAAATAAAAGAAGATTACCATCTTGAGGATCTTCTGGTGTAAGCTGTTTTTGTGTAGGGAAAGATCCAGATCTTACAATAATAATATTTCGCAATGGCAGAGACAAGGATCGTGAAACATTTGTTTGAACCGTTCGTTTCTGCAATTTTTTTTGCCAAAAAAAGTAAGTTTATAGGAAAAAAAACATATCAAGCTTAAAACTATTAAAAAAGTATACCAGAAACTTGAAAAGATTAGGTATAGATGAAAAAATGGTCGCTAAAAGAAATGATTGCTAAAATATTTTTAGTTATGCACTTCACTTCTCTGTTGTGTTAGAACAACTGGTTCTACTAAATCAATTAGTCAAATACATATTGTTGATACTTTTGACTCATCCTACGTGAATTAGCCAGCCAATACATAGATGGAAGAAGAGCAGTTGTATTTTATACAATGTTACACCGCAAGGAAACAACCTTGGACAGAACGCAACATAGAAATGAGTAGAAACATGAAACGCACGAAAAGACTAGTTGTTAACAAACGACAGTACTAAAACAGGTAATATTACCTGCAACATCGGCTGATCATCAAAAATCTTCTCTTTAGCACACTTTGATGTAGGAGACAAGCTTGATGATGGTGAAGCAGGAAGAGATGCGCATCTTTTCCATGAGAATGCGGAAATTATATTTACAATTGTAGTACTTTCACCACGTGTCCTACTCTCTGGTTTTCCAGCAAGTTCTGGATTTAGAAGGGAGCTTCTCTCCCCATCATTTACGACTGTTTTACTCTTGAAGCTCAATCCACGAGAAAAGGCAGAAGAAGAAGTAGCGTTTATGAGTGGTGCTTGAAGAGCATGACTTGTATCCATACCATTAGGATCCACATAAAGAACTTCTTCATCAATCCGTTGTAGGTTCAGGTGTTCAGTCTGAAGAATACACTCTAAAGGTTACCTTCATGCTCCAGAAACGAAAATCGAATAGAACATTTGAGAAATTTTATGAATCTATAAGTGATTTAGTTAGCACATTTGTGAAGTACTCAAATATGATACCGGATATTGCACTTCCGGTATCAGATAACAAACATTGCTCAAAGGAGCAAGAAAGGATGAGACAAATTTCCTCGATTAAGTGGTTTCCGTCATCCGACAAAACTTATACATAGCGGCGTGGTCAAATAGACACAGATTCTGATACTTCAATAAGATGCATTTTCTTTAAGAGGTTAGTATACGAATTATTTGTATCTGGAAACTATAAACCATGAAAAAATCATGCTACCTCTCCATCCAAATTATTAGTTCGGAATGCATTGACTTTGCCGTCTTGAGAAGACGCAGAAGCAAATAGCTACAATTTTAGCTTGTGGTTAGTGTTAGTGAGTTGTAATGGAGTGTTTTCGCAAGCTCAGAGGCTTCGTGCGTTTAAATCGATGATAGATATTGTAGACATGATCTAGAGTATCATAAGTACTATCAAGTAACTAAATTTAATGAGTATTCGACATTACTTATCTAGTGATCAAAAGGCCTCCAAATTAACAATTTCAATGGTCAATATAAGGCGATTGAGCGCTTAATTATGCCAATAGCGATTGTTGAACCATTCATATTGAGCAAGGATTTAAGTATCCATCGGCACGGTCTATATCTACCGAACCGTATCATGCCAATAAAATACCAGCACGATGCAGTCCCATACCCATGGCATAGCTCAAAATTCTTATTTCTTTAAATTACTAAATAATTTTTTCAATAAAATCAAAAGATCTGATAAAAATACATAATAAGCAATTAAAAAATTTTGTTACTAAAGAAATAAATATTTCATGCCATTATGTATCGGTACAAATATATTTTTTGCGACAGGCACTTATCAACACCGCTCGGCACGTACTGTGCCGGTAAGTTTTCGGCACGACTCTGTGCCACGGCACTTAAATCATTGATTTTGAGACAGTCGATAATAAGGTAAATGATATTTGTTATTTTCTCTTTTTTCTTCTAAGTGGAACAAACCAAGAACATAGGAAAACCAACTCCTCAAAAGTATGTACCATGGAAACATTACTACAAAGCATTCCTGTTTGTTCCGACGAACGCACAAGCAGAAACGAAAAATGACGATCGCAAAGTAAACAAACCACAAAATGCATGACAAAAAATGAGCAGAACTGAAAAACTCTTTGCAAAAAAAAAAAAAAAAAAAAAAAAAAGAAGAAGAAATTTCACTACACGTACAATGTTGCTGAAAATCTACATAATGTATCGCCTCCGGAGCAAAATTTGTCGCACCGCGAAGCTATCGGTAAATAGGAGCATAAAATTGAAAATGATAACCAAATTTCGAGGCGCATGCTCAAACAAATTCACTACAAATCACACTTGATGTCCAAATTCCGCCTAAATAACTAAATGCCTCAATCTAAACACAAATGACCAAAGAAAATTGTTTTTTACAAAACTTCTGAAAAATGGGCGTGAAACAGCCTCAACAACGATCCAGTAGAAAACAGATCCGAAATAGCGCAAACAATAACCCTAAAAAAAAAAAAAAAAAAACAACAACTAGAAACAGAAAAAGGACGATTGAATTTTTGCATCCAATCAATTGATCATCTTAGCTCGAAGCATAAACTGTTAAACAAAAAAAAAAAAAAAAAAAAAAAAGGAGAAGGACCTTTTGATGGCGAAATGAGGAGGAGGAGGAGGAAGAAGACGACTCCATGTCAACGCCATGAGTGGCGACTATATCGCCCTCTTCCATGAAAAAGAGAGAAAGAGAGAGAGAGAGAGAGAGAGAGAGAGAGAGAGGGGGGTGAGTAGTCGTGAAGTAGATGTTGTTGTTGTTGTTGTTGTTGTTGTTGTAGTAGTTAGGAGTGATTTAATTGGGAATGTTGAAGAACCCGGCAGACTGTCTTTTCCTTCCGTTCATTGGTTAAAGCAAAAGGGCAGTCAGTCAAGCCACCGACCGCCCCTGGCCCTCGTCCTCTGGAAAGGAAAAAGACTTCTGCGGAAGCTTCCAAATAACTTCTCGCTGTCTTCTAATTTTACTTATCATTTTAGACGCGGTTTGGTTTCTCGCGAAAGTATGAACTTTTTTCTTCTAGAAAGAAAAAGAAGATTTCAGTGGAGAGCTTTCAAATAGCTTCTCCGAGAATTCTAATTCGAATTCAAATTCACCGCCCCTTATCATTTATTTTTTTTTAGAGGCCGTTTGGTTTTTCGCGTGAAATTTTTTTTGTTTTTATTTTTTATTTTTTTTTTTTGAGAAACTAGTTTTTTATGAAAAAATTTTCTTCAATCTGATTTCAAAAAAGAATTTTGCTTTTTTGAAAAGTTGTTTTTTTTTTCTAAATTTTATGAAAAGCTAATATTTTCTTTTTTTTCTTTAAAAAAAAAGTCAAAAAACACAAATATTAATTTTACATGAAATTTGAAAAAGAAATTTCTCAAAATACTAGTTTTTTTTTAAAAAAAAAACCTCAACAGGACAAAAAAAACTGAAATAAGGATTTTTTATGAAAAAACTGTTTTCTCAGAAAATTTGTTTTCATTTTTTTTTTCAACAATCCAAAAACCCCCATTTCTCGATCCAAAGGTGATAATCTTTAGAGTTTAATTTTTTTTAAATTTTATAATTAAAAAATATGCAACGATTCGATCCACTAATAATAATAATTTAATATAACGATTCAATCCACTCCATGATCTTTTATAATAATAGTGTCCATGATCTTTTATAAATTAGACACAGTCCAAAATCACCCTGACTCAACCGAGCAATATGTATTCTTCACACCCTGACTCAACCGAGCGATATGTATTCTTCACACCTTCACACCCTGACTCAACCGAGCGATATGTATTCTTCACACCTGACTCAACCGATACTCGTGACACACTTCTGGTTTGTGGATTTTTTCTACCTGACTCAACCGATACTCGTGACACACTTCTGGTTTGTGGATTTTTTCTGATACCAAATGTAACGACCCGACCTAATTCTTCATACCCTGACTCAACCGAGACTCGAGACTCGTGACACACTTCTGGTTTGTGAATTTTTTATGATACCAAATGTAACGATCCGACCCACGATATGTATCCTTCATACCCTGACTTGTGGATGACTTGTGGATTGGTTCTGATACCAAATATAACGATCCGACCCACTGTCACACACTTCTGGCTTGTGGATTTGGTTTTGATACCAAATGTAACGACCCGACTCACTAACAATAATAATTCGCTAGGCCCAAATTATAATTCAAAATACTTAAATTCAGTCATTATTATTAGTGTCCATATTTTTTATATATCCAATCACAACTTCATTTCCATACGATGCGGGACTATTGAGTGCGGCATAACGTTTCCTCTCCCCTGACCGTCAACATCTCAAACCACCGCACCGGCGTCAAGACCCAGCCGGCACCTCTCATCCGCCTCTGCCTTCTCCTTCACGGCGCCGTCGCCACGCTGCCTCCTCTACCGCACGTCTACAGGTGCGCCATCGGCGTCCAGCACGGCCGCACCGATGAAATCTTCAAGTGATATTTAATAGAGCTATTTACAATATATAAAAAAATATTAAATTTCGAATATTTATATTTATTTTTATTTATTTCTATTAAAAAAACTTGAAATCCTAGGATACTCTTCCGCGTCCGTGACTTTTCGCTGTGAAGCGAGAGAGAGAGAGAGAGAGAGAGAGAGAGAGAGGATGCCATGCACTACTCCAATGGTGAAGCCCGAGGAGGAGGAGGAGGAGGAAGAGGAAATCCTTCTCCCATGGGGACCTCGCCACGTCGATTCTCTCCTGGTTCGTCCAATCCAAAGATTAGGATTTTAATTTTCACTCAAATTCTTTAAAAAGATGTCATTTTTGCCCATCATTCTGTTCCAGTTTTAATTTCGTAAACTCGTGTTAACAATTGCGGTTTCAGATACGCTCTATATCGATGATCGTGAGAATTTGATAGGCGCGAGCATGGTGCTTTCGTTTAATACCGAGATCGAGAATGGGAGTGTTAAGAAGGTGATTTTCTTCTCTTATTACTCTGATCTTCGCTTTCTATTTTGATACAATGATACAATGAATAGAACAAATAATTGTTGATAAAAATGCCTTAAAAATCAAATTTTATACTTATAGATCACACTGTGTAGAGTACCTTATCTAGGATTTTGGTTTTCGTCGTGTTTGAGATGAATTCTAAAAGATTGAGGGTTAATGGTTTCAAATATATTCCTGATATGTACTTGAGATTTCTTCCTAAACATTCTTTTATTTGTACAAATAGGGCCAGTATATATATTTTCTGTTATCAGAACCTATTATGCTATATTCTAAATCATGCATGAGCACTTTTACGCTTATACTTTGTATATTAAAATTTAATTTTCAATATTATCTGCACAGCAGTTATTTTTTTGGTATTGATTTCTTTTTTCATATCCTATATGTGACCACTATATTGTTTTCTTATGGTTTCTATTTGTTATTTCTTTACCATATCATCATATATTGGGCAATTATATTGGTGCTTATATACAATTTTTTTTTTCATCAATCAAGACAAGTTAATCGCATTTATTTATGTAACATTCATATTTTTTTACAATCCAAACTTGGCCAGATATGTGCATTTCCCAGATTAAACCAATTTTGTTGATATAAAATGTTGGTCTCATGATCTATATGACTTTTAAAAAAAAATAATAATAATCATGTCCAAACAACGTAGAGAAGTTATTTTATTTGCAAAATAATTGGTTAAAATATTTATATATGCCTTTTTTTTTTTTTTTTTTTTTTTTTTAGTCTATGGACTATTGTACTTGAGCCAAAATAATTGAAATGGTCCAAAAATGTTGAACCTTAATTCTTCATTACCTTATATTTGTGGTTAGACCATTATTTAGTGTTCTATTCAATTATAAGATTATTCTCTGCTATTCTATCTTGCAAAATGAAGTAGTTAGGACAAATAGCATAAATGTGAGCTATACCCATTCTCTCAAGAGTTATCTAAGTTTGCTTTTTTTTTTAGTGAGCTTTCGGCAGTGTTTGGTATTGGATATAAGGGGGATAAGGAAGTTATTCCCCTCTTATATCCGGATAAGGGGATTATCCCCTCTCTTATACCCAAACACAAATTTTGGATAGGGGGAAGCTGTTTTTCCCCATATCAGGTTATCCTGGTATAAGGATGGAACACCTATTGCTTAATTTTTTTTTTAATTAAATTTTTTTAAATTATATGATATTTAAATTTATAAAATTTAATTTAATTTAATTTAATTTAATAAATTTTAATTCTTTCTATTCTTCTTTTTCATCTTTAATTTACCAAACATAAATTTTTTTATTTCCGGTACAACTCCTATACTCAACCAAACACAAAATTATTTTAATTCATGCTTGTACCTGAACTTATATTTATTTCAGAAATAATCAATTTTTACTTATATCTGAATCAAGCGCAACCTTAGGGTTTAGGGTTTGACTTAAAAATGGATTGGTTTTGAATTTTTTCATAATATCCAAAAATATATGCACCTAATTGTTTATGTTTACTTTTATATCAATTATATAGAGCAAGTTTTTTTTTTTTTTTTTTTTTTTTTTGCATTATTATTATTCTTTATATCTATATCCTATGCTAATTTTTGTTTCTTTATTTGTTGAAATTCTTATTTTGGCCTAAAATCTGACTTCATATTGTAATATAATTATTGTTTTGACCAAGCCACACCTTTTAATGTATTCTCTTCTTGTATATCTTTGAGATGTATAAATATAAGTTAAAAATGTTTCTTAAAAGAATTTTACAAACTTTTATTAGTTCTTTCTAAAAAAAAAATTTACAACCTTTTCTCAATTTATTTTTTTCACAAAATTCTCACATACAAACTTGATGGATGTTTTATAATACTCATAAATTCGGACACTTCGTGAAGTTGTGGACCCGTGGTACGTGTGCCCGTGAACCCTCCGCGCGGCCGTTTCTTCTCTTCGGATCTTCGTTGTGACATCGGTGCAATCAACCCAAATCGAACCGAAATCGATTTTTGATATGATACGTTTCGGTTTTGTTTTCACGAATTGTGTTATGTAGCTGTCCAGAATAGTTGTTGAGCCTCATTGGTTGGTCTTGACTCATTAATTGGCGTCCCCCGTGGCAGCGAGAGTGTCGTGGGTGGTCCCAATACCGAAAAGGGTGTCTTGGGACCTATTGTGGCTTACTTTTGGAGCTACGGCTCTCGCCGTTGCGCACTTTGCGTGCGGCTGTCCCAATACTCAAAATATGGTATTTTGGGACAGCGGATGAGATTTGGAGAGGCGTGACATGCCCCGGGACACTTTGTGGGCTGAAGTGGCATCCTGGCGGGTTTACACGAAATTCGGCGGATTCCGAAAAATTGGTAAAATGCTTGTGATGCTTCGTGTGTGTTGATTCATGTTGGGGTGACCTTATGTCACCAATTGGTGATGTTGTGGTGTTGTGAATGTCCTAGGGCTGTTTATACAAGGCGCGTGTCGTTCGACACCAAAGTGGTGTTCGGTTTATTATAACGGTACCCTTGGATCCCGTCATGGCATTAATTGGCGGTTGTCGTTTAGTTGTCAAGAACTTAGTGTGCGGTTGTCCCGACACCTAAAGTGGTGCGTCTCGGGATAGTTAAAGTAGGTGCGATGACTCCCTATAGAGTCGGTTAGTCGTTGGGCATAGTTCTATAAGCCGGTTCGTGGAACTGAGGTTCCGGTCACGTCGTGGTACACGTGGTTATTGGTTGATCGTAACGTTGGTATTGTTGACATGTAGGTTTTTGATTATGGCATTTGGTTGTATCTTCTATGTACAGGTGACCTCTAGATACATCAATCGAGTTGAGGACTCGGATACTTTGGGAGGTGGTTGCTTCATTCCGAAGTCAGTAAAGTTGTATCTTACTCGGTTTTCCTATATGATTATGTTGTTTCATTACACTCGTGATTAGTACAACCTATCTTGGCATCCTTTTATTACGTGCTCGTTACTCTACATGTCGGTTGCTTGATCTATCGAATTATCATGTCACATATATGAGTTATCGTGATTGCTTGTTGTCTTTATATTATGTACGACATATAGAGTAGATTATGATCTAGTGGATTATCCACCTGACTATGATAGGACTTGATTGGTCGGTATCTATTCCCTGCCGAGATTTGACTTTGTGGACGGTTAATTACTCCATAAGTTGTGACCTAGTTGATTGGTGATTTTCCCTGAGATTTTGACCTTATAGTTCGGTTGGCTTATTTAGCTCGTGATTGGGTCCTTAGCATGTTTTTCATCGATTTCTCGCATTATTGTTGCCCTTCGGGATGTTGTGTAGTGTAGTATGCAATTCGACTATGAGTTTATGATTCTGTTAGAGAGTGTGGATCTACTAGTCTTATTGACATATCTTGAGATCACTTCTTGCTTCTCTTATCGCCTACGGGCAATGATTTGACTATTGAGTCTCAGTTGTTGGAAACCTGAGCATATACATGTGACTATAGCTTATGATGGCACTGTAGTTCTTAGACTAGATTCACAACCTTCAGTTCTTTAGTTTGCCGGCCCAGTGGGAGGTGGTGTTGTTTCATAGACAGGGTTCATCACCCTGAGAGCTTCACCCCTAGATTTGTTGTATACCGCGCTCAGACAGAGTTAGCGACTTTGAGTGCGGGTTGTTATGTCCCTCTGGAGTGGTACTTGTTTTTGGTCTTTCTGACCTATTGGGCAAGCTTAAGCCAGGTCTATATAACAGGCAATGATGATTGGGTATATATTTGGACTATTATATGTCCAGTTTGATGCATATTATCCCTATTTGAGTTGTTTGGCATTATCTTGCTATTGTAGTTGGCCTTTCTATTTCGGTGGTATGTGACGTTTGTTTACAACAGCAATAGTAGATTATTCTATTCCATGTTTCTTACATGTTGATATTCGTGCTGCTGTAGTTGTTATCTCCATCGTAGATATTCATGTGAGTTTTGTTTACAGTAGTGGTTGTAGATTGTTTTCCATGTCGTATTCTTGCTTATTGATATTCTTGCTACTGTAGTTGATTATCCTGATATTTCAGTTATCTCTTGATTATCATTGCTGTTCCTTTATTGCACTCCTTTGTTGATCAGTGAGTGCGGCTCGTCTTCATCGACGTGCGGCACCCACTGGGAAACCCTTGTTGGTTTCTCACTACCCCCCAGATGCAGGTACCGCGGGAGATGGTGGTCGAACGGTTCATGAGGACGGTACTTGTTAGTGGTGTTCCGAGGATTGATATAGTCGACTTGTCGTGATCCATTAGTTATCTCGAAACACAGATTTCGGTTGTTGACCTAGTTTCACCTGTATTTACTTTATTTCCATTATGTCGAGATTTGTACTTCAGCTGTGTAGTTGAGTTTAGCTATTGTTATTGGGGTTTTCTATTCTCATGGTTTATAGATTCTTGGTGGTTGTATGATGTTCTCGTCTATTTAGGTTGTTTGTGCTTGTGGTTGTATTGCTTATACTCTTACGTCGTGCATGTACAGGGAAGACTGTTCATGTGGACAGAGAAAATTCTGTGCGTGTGGCAGGTCTGTGCATGTTCTGGGCATAACTTTCAAAAAAAATAAAAAATTTATACGTTTTTCCGTAACTCTATTTTCAAAATAGAAGGTTCTATCGAAAATGCCTTCCAAAAAAGATCCGTGGCGTGACATGTTTACTTTTTCCCTCTCTCTCTCTCTCTCTCTCTCTCTCTCAGATTAAAGATGTTGCTTGCTAATTGTGAAGAAAAAGGTGAAGCTTAGTTTGAGCTCCCAGGAGGTAAATGTCTCGTCTCTTCTTAATCCATCATACCTGTTTGCTAATTAGTTGTGTTGTGGATAAACTTTGTGTAATATCAAATATCGCATAAATAGGTTGCTGTTTTCGAAGAAATTTTTAATTTTGATTGCATTGAAAATTAGTTGAATCTTGCAAATTTGATGTGACACCCCCAGAATTTGGATTAGCCCTCTATATAAATGATATAATAGGACTAAATCTCTAACCCGGCTATAGCATTTTGGATGGTAGCAAGATCCAAGAGGAATATGAGAGTTAAGCGTGCTGGAGCTAGAATAGTTCTAGGATGGGTCACCCCCTGGGAAGTGGGGCGTCACAGTTGGTATCAGAGACATTCACCAGCCGAAAATATGAGATGAGTCTCGGCTGAGCTAGGGTTATATAGCGGGTAGAGCGAGGCTCCCCGGCTAATGACCGTTGTGAGTGGAGTGCAGCTCCTCACAAGGTTGGCTAAGGCTAGCGAGACGAGTCTCACATCGCCTGATGCTTGTGAGTGTGCTTGAGCCTGACGTCCGGAATTTGGATTAGTCCTGTATATAAATGATATAATAGGACTAAATCTCTAACCCGGCTATAGCATTTTGGATGGTAGCAAGATCCAAGAGGAACATGAGAGTTAAGCGTGGTGGAGCTAGAGTAGTTCTAGGATGGGTGACCCCCTGGAAAGTGGGGCGTCACATTTGATGCCTCGTTTTGATCTCATGTGTTGTAGGTGGGTAAACTAAAGAAAAAGTAGGTTAAAATGTTTGGAGACCCCTTTAACTATATCCCTTATAATTAGAATGTTTTTTTTGTACATTTTCGTCTATAAAATAAATAAGGAACCAGGGATTTTTTCATGAGATAGTTATGTATTATGTATATTTTGAAATTTGACTATTAAACAAATATTAAAATGTTGAAGGAGACCGCTATAAATTTCATGCATGTTTTAAACCTCATTAGTTTTATGGTACACATCAAAGTCTTTTTTAAGAACATGCATAATATTCTTTTTACTTTTTTTTTTTTTTTTTTGTTATTTGTAGTAAATTTTACTTTAATGCCCATGAACTTATGGAGTTTGATGTTTTTTTTTTTTTTTTGATGTGCTATAATTGCCATACCATTTCCATTTGATGATTTTGTTGTGGAAGCTATATATTATAAAAGTAGAGTTTTGTATGATATGCAATCTCTCTTGAACACAGCTGATTAGTTTTAGATGACTAATTTTTTTCTTATCATAAGTTTTTTTCTGTTTAATTTTTTAAAATTTATAATATAGTTTTTGTATGCTATTTCTATATTTTATTGATATTCCACTCATTACAATTTTTTTTTTTTTCAGCAATATTTATATACCGCAACGCTCGGGTCAATATACTAGTTAATAACTATCGGCCTAAAATTTTTAAATTAAATTATTAGCAATAGAGCCTTTATTCATAGGGCTCGTTTCGTAACGGAATAAGACAGAACTAGTTATTTCAGGAATAAGTATAAAGTACGGAACTAGTGTAAAAAAAATATTTGGGATGATCCAATAAAAGATTTTATATTTGGTATGATTCCAAGGATAAGAGATTTTGTATTTGGTATGATAATGGAGAATAAGAAAAATAAAGAGTATTAGTTATTTTAAATGACCTTTTTACCCTCAAGCTTTATTATGTAATAATGATGTGAGAAATGCCTCGGGAAACGTGGGAGGGTATTTAAGGAAAAAAATAAGAGGATGGTTGGGAAGAGTAAAAACAGTAATTCTCACTTATTCTAGTTGTACTGGAACAAAATATTATCGTAGTTCCTGATGTGTTTGGAGAATAAGGGAATATCCACTATCCCCAAATAATTTCAATATCAAACGGTCCTATATATATTCAATCATAATGGTTTTTCCACATGATGTTGGATTAGCGGGTTGTCAAATTCTCATATTTTCTTTCGGTTCACGTTTTCTAATCATATCTTAGCTTAAGATCACCGAGCGATGTGAAATTTTTTTCAAACTTTCGGTTAGTAAGTTAGCTCTAATATGTAACAATCTGGCCCAAACGAATCATTAATGTTTATAGTAGGTTGAGTTATTACATCTGTACGAGAGTGTCACATCTTAATAATTCATTCATTAGATGAAAAATAAAATATCATTGGGTATATAGAAAATAAAAAATATTACAAATAAATAATTTGGTTTAAATATTTTGGACTAATAGTTCAAATCTCATTCGTTATTAACTAAGTAAACTCAAACCTCCCAACTCAAAATAAAATAGGCTATGAGATAATTTACCACTGAACAACCATTTTCAGTCAAGTTTTATTTTGATTCTCAAATATTTTTAGTTTGATACTTGAAGTTTGAAACTTTTGGATTTATTTTTCTTTACTTTTTACCTTAAAAATAATAATTACTAGTATAATACCCGCGCTTCGCTGCGGAAACTACAATCTAATTAAGTATTAGATATTAAATATTTAGTAACGAAGTATTAAACATTAAACATTATATATTATATAATAATATTAGACGGGTATATAATATCTGCACCGCCATTGCCCACTCGCAGCACCGCGTGCACGTCAGCAGGGCATTCTCTACTGTCGCGTCATCGCTGCCGCCACCGTGGAGGCGGAGGCGGAGGCGGAGGCGGAGGCGGAGGCTAAGGTTTCGGGAGAAGCGAAATAGGTCTGCCTTGAGGTTGAGCGGAATCTGTCTCGCGCACAGGTCCTGCAAGAAGCGGAGGAGGAGGACGCGTTGGTGCGAAGCACTTCACCGCGTCGGGAACACCAATGTGATGGGGGTTATGCGTTCAGGGAGCGGGAGAGAGAGACGGGGGAGGTAGAAAGAGAGAAAGAGGGAGGGAGGTAGGAATGGAGGGATGGGAGGGGGGAATCGAGGGGGGAATCGAGGAATCTTGGAAAATAGATAGTCATGATATCAAACGTATCATAATCACATCAATCAAATCAAAGAATATATTTATATATTAATATATGTAAATACCAAATATTATATAATCATATATATAATATAAATGTACTCATGATAAAGAGAAGAAAATATTTATATGAATAAAATATTTGTATAGATATTATATTATATTTAAATTGTGGGAATTTGTGGGAAATCTGAATATTATATTTATAGATGTGTTGGAAATAGAGAAGCAATAATAGGAAATCTAATATTGGGAAGATTTGCTATTATTAATTTTTTCCCTTTTTTGAATATATAGTTGAATCTTGAAAAATAGATAGTCATGATATCAAACCTATCATAATCACATCAATCAAATCAAAGAATATATTTATATATTAATATATGTAAATACCAAATATTATATAATCATATATATATATATATATATATATATATATATATATATATATATATATATATATATATATATATATATATATATATATATATATATATATATATATATATATATATATATATATATATATATATATATATTTGTATAGATATTTGTATAGATATTATATTATATTATATAATTATATTATATTTAAATATTTGATTTTAAATTGTGGGAATTTGTGGAAAATTTGAATATTATATTTATACATGTCTTGGAAATAGAGAAGCAATAATAGCAAATCTAATCTTGGAAAGATTTCCTATTATTATTTTTTTTCCTTTTTTGAATATATACTTGAATCTTGGGAAAGAAATGCTCATGATATCAAAGCTACCATAATTACATCAATCAAATCAAAGAATATATTTATATATTAATATATGTAATTACTAAATATTTTATATTAATATATTATCATTTATTAATCTTGGGAAGAAGAGAAAATGTACTCATGATAAAGAGAAGAAAACATTTATATGAATAAAATCAAATTAAATATTGAATATTATATTTAAAGATATATATATTCTGGACAATAAATGATAGGCACCAAAAAATGGACTTTTAATTTTTATATTTTATTCGATATTGAAATTTTAGAACAGAAATATTTTAATACAATTACCAAATAAAATTAAATTTTAATTAACAATTAACAAATTTTAATTAAAGTGAGTGAAAACTAAATTAGAAATTATATTTAAATTTATGAATCAAACTTAAAATGTAAATTTGATTTTGAACATACTATTTGAATTTAAACAATTGTTGATTTGATATATTAATTTATTTATATCTAATTTTAAAATATATAAATCATAACTTAATTTATTTAATTGAAAATTTTAAATTAGAATTTTTTGGTTGATAAATTAGAATTAAAATTTTTAAAATTAAAATTTGAGTTTTTAATTCTAATTTTAGAATTAAAATATATAAATGCACACATATTAAGTATGATTAAATTTTTTGGTTGATAAATTAGAATTAAAAATTTTTAAAAATTTTTAAATTGCAGGGAAATTATAATTTAATTTTTTAATTGCAATGGAATTCAAATTTTGATACATATATTTTAAAAATGCATACTTAATATGTATTTTAAAAAATAGATACAAATAAATGTATATTTGTTTATTTATATCTAATTTAAAAATATATAAATCATATCTTAATTTATTTATATAATTTAAAATTAAAATTTGAGTTTAAGTTGTATACATTTATTTGTATAGATCTTGAAAATAGAAAAGGTATAATAGCAAATCTCTAATGATGAGAGAAAATCAGACAAAATCTAAAAACAAATTATATATTGGGAATTAGTAGTTAGAAAATCTTGTGAATAATATATATCTTATATATTATATCTTATATTAATGTTGGGAAGAATAAAAGAGATAATCACTAAGAAAAGTAGTTAGAAAATCTTGTGAATATATATCTTATATATTATATCTTATATTAATGTTGGGAAGAATAAAAGAGATAATCACTAAGAAAAGACAAAATCTAAAAAACAAATTAGATAATCATATGTTTATATATTATATTTAAATATTTATTCATTTTAAATTTTATATTTGTATAGATATTTTTATCTGAAAATGTGTACTAAAATATATTAAAATAATACAAATGACAGATTTATATTTTAATATTTTAATTTTACTGATCATATTTTATACCAAAAGGATATGACTGAAATCAAACTATATTTATGCATTTTAAATTATATATTTAACTAAATATTTTTATCTGAAAATGTGTAAGGATATCACTGAAATCAAACTATATATATATATCTGCAAGATCTGATCTTATTATATTAACTACAATTATATAAGGATATGACTGAAATCAAACTATATATATATATATATATATTTAAATGTTATATCTCCAAAATCTAATCTTATTATATTAAGTAAAATTATATATATTAAATTTTTTTATTTGAAAATCTGTACGGAAATATCTTATTATATTAACTAAAATTATATATTAAATTATATTACAAATAATGTGATTTAAATTAATACAAATTATATATTTAATATTTAAGTAAAATTATATATCATATTTTGACATTCTTATGATGTTCAAACCTGTACTACTAAAATTATATATGATATTTTTATATTTTTATCTGTAAATATATACTAAAATATATGAAAGGAAAATACTTTTTTACACACTAAAAAAATATATATTATACTTTAGTACAGGTATTATCTATTTTAAAATATATACTAAAATATCTTTTATTTAATTAACTAAAATTATATTACAAATTGTGTGGTTTAAAATAATACAAATATATATTTAACTAAAATTATATATAATTTTTTTATATTTTTATGTTCAAATCTCTACTAAAGTATAGATCTTCTATTTTTATATTTTTATTTTAATAAAAAATTAAACTTCTTAACTATTAATATATATCCTACCCTAAATATAAAAGTAGTGTACAAATAATATTAAGAAATCCTAAAATTTAAATTACTGCACGAAATAAAACTAAATAAATAATAAAAAAAAAAACGATAGATAAGATAGAGAAACGAAAAAAGAACCGTAGGAGAGAGGAGGAGAAAGACACACAACTCCGGCCGTATTCATCAGCAACATAATTGCAGCAACCACATAGAACCAACTCCAGCCTCCCATTGATCCGAGACAACGAAGAAAATCAGAAGGCAAATAAGAGGAAAACAGTCAAAAATTTTTTACAATTAGTGGGAAATTAACAATTACAAATCTCGCCGAAGGACAGGAAAAATAAAGACAGAAAGCACACCAACTGGCTAGCAGGAAACGAACACCCCAACAGCTTTATATATATATATATATATATATATATATATAATATATATATATATATATATATATATATATAATTAAAATAAACTAATGTATAAATTCCAATTCTTTGTAATAAATAAATTTATAATAAAGGAGAAAAAATAGAATATGCCAACAGGAACATCCGAGCAGAGAAGAACAAAAATATTTATAAGTAACGAAATATATATATGTATATATATATATATATATTTTTTGTTTGGAATTTATTTGAGTGTAAGTTTAAAAATAGTTTCTCAAATTTAAATTTGAAATTATGTTTTAAGATAGTATATATATATAATATTATATATAATTAAAATAAACTAATGTATAAATTCCAATTCTTTGTAATAAATAAATTTATAATAAAGGAGAAAAAATAGAATATGCCAACAGGAACATCCGAGCAGAGAAGAACAAAAATATTTATAAGTAACGAAAAAGTTTAAGCACTATCTTAAAACATAATTTCAAATTTAAATTTGAGAAACTATTTTTAAACTTACACTCAAATAAATTCCAAACAAAAAATTGAATTTTAGCAACTATTTTCAAACTCAAATGCACTCTGAATTATATATATAATATAATTAAAATAAACTAACGTATAAATTTCAATTCTTTATAATTAATTTCAAGTTTAAACTAACAGAAACAACCCAGCAGGAATATCCGAGAACGGGAGGAATGAGAGAAAGAGAATGCATACCGACAGGAACATCCCAGCAGATCAACAGCGAAGAGAACCGAATCACGAACAAAATACCAACGCGCCGACAGACAAATCGCATGCAAAACATAACCCGAATTAATTTCAAATTTAAACTAACAGCAACATCCCAGCAGCAACATCCGAAGAATGATGTTTATGGTATATAATATCTACTCATCCGCGCTAGCTACAGGCACAGCGCCAGTGTCGACGCCGCCGCCGCCACCAAATAAGAACACGAAAACAGAACATTTTTAGAATTAGTGAGAAATTTAAAGATAAAATTTCCGCAGAAGGACAGAAAAGAGAAAGACAGTAAACTAACATGAACATCCCAGAAGAAATATCCGAGCAGGGGAGGAATGACGGCAGATCAATGGCGAAGAGAACCGAATCACCGACAAAATACCAACGCGCGAACAGACAAATCACATGCAAAACACAACACGAATTAATTTCAAATTTACAAATTTTTTTTAAAAAAAAAGAACTGTTCAAACTTAATCAGTATTTTTTAATAATAACAAAAAGAGACAGAAAGCATACGAACATACAAACAGGCAACGAACACCCCAACAGCTCGAATCACCAGCCCATGCACTCACGAAATAAGAACCGGAAAACAAACAATTAGCGAAAAATATAAGAATAAAATTTTTTGCGGAAAAACAAACAAAAAGAGAGACAGAGAAATTTAACCTTTCAACCGACCGGCAGAACCAACAGCAACGCAATCGGACGGCACCAAGAGAGCAAAGGCTAGAAGGCATCACTTCTCAGGAAGAGACAGAGAGACCGCTTCTCAGGAACAGACAGAGAGAGAGACCCACGGCCAACCAAGGAGACAATACGCAAGAGATTCCTCTTTGAGGCTTCTTCGAATCGAACCACCACAACTCACTCTTCTCCTTTTCATGGTCTCTCTACTCCCCAACCCGGAGACGATCGAGCGCTTCGGTACCTCCTCGACACCACCCCGGAGGCAATAATCACCGACCCACCGCCAAACGGGAGAAACGCAAAATCACTCATCAGCCCCTCCTCTCCTCCTCCCCGACTCCGACTCCACCTCCGTCGAGCTCCGGCGAGAGACCCGCAGAGCAGCCGCCGCGGACGAAGGTCGCGGCACTCACCGGAGGAGGAAGGCAGCCACCGCGTCTCCGCCGGGCTCAACGCTACTCCTCCCAGCCTCCCGCTCCACCTCCGTCGAGGTACGGCGAGAAAGCGGCGGAGGAACCGCGGCGGAGCCGCGCGCGGGACCTCTCCGGGAAGGGACGGCAAAGAGAAAGACAGGGGAAGCGAGGGAGGGGCAGACGGGCGCAGAGGCCCGGGGAGGGAGGGGGGGGAGAGGGAGGGGGGGGGAGGGGGGGAGAAACCGAAGCGACGATTCGGGAATAGGGCAAGCACGCGAACCGAGGATAGGGGGAACCGAGGAGTCACCCAGGAACCCGGTTCGGAACGCATAGGGAGAACCGAAGAGTCAGAGGGTAGGGATGGCAAATGAAAAAAACCCACCAATGCACAATATTACGACACGTCAGCAAAATGCACACAATTGTGACACGTCGTACCGAAGAAACCACCAAATATATATTTGTATAGATTACATTTATTTTGGTTCATAACTTTACCATTAGTCTTCTATTTATGTCATATTTTTAATCCAACGATTTATATTTAAAATATAAAAAATGAGCTAGTTTTCTTTAATAATAAATAAGGACAAGAAAAAAAAAAAAAAAAATCAATAATTTAAGATCTCAAATACCAAACTTAAAATATTGACGACCAAATTGAAAGAGTTGAATTTTTGTAAGAAAATGAATTGATGAGCATACATTCGTATTTATATATTTTTAAGATTAGACTCCGATTTTAACTTTTAAATCTTTTTTCTTATCAGTTTTAGAACATCACAACTTGTTACTGAAAAGAATAGAAATTGAAAATGTTATTGGTCAAAAGTAGAAAATTACATGTTTGGAGTCCTAATTAGCACCTAAACATTTGGGCTCAAGTTCTTCGCAGTGACTTGAACTAAATAAAAACGTGTTGCTTCAAACTGAACTTGGATCGATAAAATTAGGTTGATTTCTGGATTAAAACTGAAGAATTTCGAGGATATGAGATTTCGACCCAAAACTCTCTGGATGGCAGTAACGGTCCGATGATATATATATATATATATATATATATATATAGTACGGTTAGAATATTATCGATAGCACCAAATAATTTGTGGTATCAAGTTTTCAGCCGTTGGATGAAAAGATATGCGTTTGGGATTATAGTGATCCCCTAAAATTTTTACTATTCAACCAACCACCTAGTAAACTCTAGGGGACCACTATCATTTTAACCACACATTTTTTAATCCAAAAACTAAAAACTTTGTAGCACCAATGACTTGATGCTACCGATAGTATTCTAGCTTAATTCTATATAAGTTTTTAGTCTTTGGATTAAATAATGTGTGGTTAAGATGATAGTGGTCCCCTAGGGTTTACTAGGTGATTGGTTGAATAGTAAAAATTTTAGAGGATCACTATAATCCCAACCGCATATTTTTTTCATCCAACGACTGAAAATTTGATAGCACCAATTATTTGATGCTATCGATAGTATTCTAGCCGGACTATATATATATATATATATATATATATATATATATATATATATATATATATATATATATATATGCTCTACTAAAATTACTGGCAGAACTACTGAAGAAAGTTACTACAACTCTTAACTGGAACTAAACCATTCTACTGCAGGCAGTCTGGCTAACACCAGCTTACCTAAAAAACTGGAACTAAACCATTCTACTGCAGGCAGTCTGGCTAACACCAGCTTACCTAAAAAATAATCAATCAATCCTAAGTAGCACGCAAGCAAATATAGAAAAGCAGCCCTATCCCAGTAATATTTACGCAAAAGAGACAAATCAAAAACTGAATGGAGCACACTACTATTCTACTGGATTGCAAAACTTTCTGCCCACGTGAATTTGTCTGCAGGTTGGATCTGTCTGCCCACATCCAATTTCTAGTTTCAAACCATAAACGGTAAAAACCCAAAAAAAAAAATTCCCATCCAAATCTACGAGCATTTCATTTCATTAATTATTGGATTTGGACCACTCCCCTTGTCTCATTCCGGTGCATCATGTATAGAATAGATATATAAAATAGAGAAGAGACAAGATTTTGTTAGCCGTGAACTTCAATTCATTTGCTGTGCATTTTAGCGCATTTTTATTGTGACAACCTTAGAATTTAAAATAGATCTATATATAAAATATAACAGGACTAAATCTTTTTAATCCGACCATAGTATTTTAAACGGTGGCTAAACTCAAGAGATCACGAGGGTTAAGCATGCTGGCGCTAGAGTAGTTCTAGAATGAGTGGCCCCTCCTGAAAAGTAAGGCGTCACAGTTGGCAACAGAGTTAATCACCATCCGGAAGTGCGAGATAAGTCTCGATTGAGCTATTGTCATACAACGGGTAAAGAATGGCTCCCCAACTGACGACCGTTGTGAGTAGTGAAGGGGGACCGGCCGTGGGGTTACCGAGCACACCTCAACCCACACAGCACACGAGCGCAGCGGAAACAGAATCTTTCGTAGATGAAAGTAGGCGAAAACGATTGTAGAAAACAACCACGAGAATAACTAAAGAAATAAAACAAATAAGGGAATGCAAGGACACGAGAATTACGTGGCTCGGCCAACAATGTGTCAACCTACGTCCACGGGCAAGACCACCTCAATGCGTTATTCGATTAATCCACGGCACAAAAGTACAAGGAGTAAAATTGGATTACAAGAAACTCTCTCACGGAGGCTCTCCACGTTTTTCCTCTCAATTAGGATTTTTCAATGAAGCCCTTAAAAAATAAAAGATGAATCGCAAAAGTTAATATAACTCTAAAATCCTAATTCTAATAGGAAACGATCTCCACCGTCCATCCGAGATTTTAAATCACTTCTAGTCGTCGTCCATATTCTCTTAAGAATTATCTTTAAGATATTCCTAAATCATCCCTAATATTTAGGAACAAGATTGGATCAAATCCATATGAACTCGAAACATGATTTACATAATCCAACAATTCTCCTACTTAAAAACATGTGCCGAATTTCAAAAAACACAAAATTGAAGATCTTGCCAAATTCCCACTCTCCTCATGTAGCTCCAAGACCGAGAGAAGTCATACTGCAATTGAACTTCTCTCGAGTCACCGGTTTCGTTAAAATATCCGCTGGATTCACATCTGTGTGAATTTTCAACAATGAGATAAAACCCTCATCCACCACATCTCTCACGAAGTGATAACGAATATCAATGTGTTTCGTCCGAGAGTGAAACGCCGGATTCTTCGCCAAGTGTATTGCACTTTGACTATCACAATTCACTCCCACCACATCTTGCTTCACTTTTAATTCTCCTAAAAGTCTTTTTAGCCAGATAGCTTCCTTACAAGCATGTGTCATTGCTATGTACTCCGCCTCCGTCGTCGACAAAGCGACTACCGACTGAAGCTTCGACTCCCAGCTAATAGCACCACCGCCCATGGAGAAAACATAACCCGTGGTAGACTTTCTTCTGTCTTTATCTCCTGCGAAATCTGCATCCACATATCCGACGCACTCCAAACCCGCAGAACCATAACAGAGTGAGAAATCCGCAGTACCTCTCAAATATCTGAGAATCCACTTCACTGCATTCCAATGTTCACAACCTGGATTCGCCATATACCGACTCACTGCTCCCACTGCTTGAGCAATGTCGGGTCTCGTGCACACCATGGCAAACATAAGGCTCCCTACTGCCGATGAATATGGTACCCGAGCCATGTCGGCCTTTTCTGCTTCCGTACCCGGTGATTGCTCGGCCGACAATTTTAAATGAATAGGAAACGGGGTAGAAACTGGCTTTGCGTTCTGCAAGTTGAAGCGCCGCAGAACCTTCTCCACATAACTCTTCTGTGAAAGCCAAACTTTCCTATTCTTTCTCTCCCGTAGTACCTTCATCCCGAGTATTTGATTCACAGTTCCTAAGTCCTTCATATCGAACTCACCGGCTAACTGAGTCTTCAAGATAGATATCTTGCCCTTGTTATTTCCGGCGACCACCATGTCGTCGACATATAATAACAAAATACAGAAGCTCCCGTCATTATAATCGCAGAAATATGCACAATGATCCGCTTCAAGCCTATCAAAACCCAAACTTATAATGAAGGAATCAAATCGCTTGTACCAACACCTTGGCGCCTGTTTCAAGCCGTACAACGATTTGTTCAACCGACAAACCAAATACTCCTTGCCTTTTTCGACAAAGCCTTCCGGTTGCGACATATATATCTCCTCCTCCAGGTCACCATGCAAGAATGCTGTTTTTACATCCATCTGCTCGAGCTCCAAATCCATGACCGCTGCGATCGCCAAAACAACCCGAATAGTGGTAAGACGAACCACCGGTGAGAAGATCTCATCGAAATCGATTCCCGGCTTCTGAGCATATCCCTTCACCACCAATCTTGCCTTGAACCTCTCCACATTCCCATCTGTATCCTTTTTCACCTTAAACACCCACCGACATCCAATCGCGTTCCTTCCCTTCGGCAAATCAACAAGTTCCCAAGTCTTGTTCTTCCGAATTGACTCCATCTCCTCCTCCATCGCGCATTGCCACTTCCCAGCGTCAGTCGACTCACAAGCCTCCTTATACGAAGTCGGCTCATCTTCTTCCGCTAAAGCAACATATGCACTAACATGGTTTGCAGAAGGAATAAATGAAGTAATATAGTCATTATACCTCGCAGGAGGTCTAATAACTCTACTAGGACGCCCGGAATCCGCTGGCGACTCTACCGGTGAATTTGTATCTTCGGATGATTGCGGAGATTCCAAGTCAGGTTCATCATCAACCACTTCATCATCCTGTTGTGCTTGCTCAACTTGCACCTCATCGCGCGCTTCAAAGAGCTCAATTGGAATCATAGCATCATCATCTTGCTTTTCCTTGGTGCCTTGAAAGGACCCTTCATTGAAGATAACGTCACGACTTATGACTATTTTGTGGTTAGTAGGGTCCCACAATCGATACCCCTTAACACCTTTCGCATAGCCAAGAAATATACACCTCCGAGAGTTCTTATCCAATTTTGACCTTTTCTCCTTCGGTATCCACGCATAAGCATCACATCCAAAGACACGAAGATAGGAGTAATCAACGGACTTGCCGCTCCAGACTTCTTCAGGAATTTCCAAACCAAGTGATTTTGTCGGCGCTCGATTAATCAAATAACAAGCCGTGCTCACGGCTTCCGCCCAAAATCTCTTGTCGAGTTTTGAAGTACTCAACATGCTACGGGCCCTCTCCATGAGTGTTCTATTTAACCTCTCCGCTACACCGTTTTGTTGCGGTGTACCGGGTACCGTGAGATGCCGCTTAATTCCATGCTCAATACAAAACTCATCAAATTCTCTTGAACAATACTCCCCTCCGTTATCAGAACGTAGGCACTTAATTTTTAAATCCTTTTCATTCTCTACAAGAGTTTTGAACTTCTTAAAAGTCTCAAACACATCGGACTTTCGCTTTAGAATATACACCCAAGCCTTCCGAGAGTAATCATCAATAAATGAAACAAAGTAAGAACATCCGCCCAACGAAGTATCGGGCGACTCCCAAGTATCCGAATGAATCAACTCGAGATGCTTCTTACTTCTTTGATGTGATAGAGAAAAAGACAACCTTCGTTGCTTCCCGTAGATGCAATCTTCACAAAAATCTAATGGCGCGGACTTGTAACCTGAAAGAAGTTCACGGTTGGATAATACCTGCAATCCGCGCTCACTCATGTGTCCTAAACGGCGATGCCACACCGTTGAAGACTCCACCTTTGCGCTTGCAACAACCGCTTCTCCCACTTGAGTCTCGCCCACTAATCTATAAAGGCCACCTACTTGCTCTCCTTTCATCAACACCAAACAACCTTGACATACCTTCAAGTGATCTTTCTCGCCGATGAATTTAAACCCTTGTTTGCAAAATTTTCCAAGTGATAGAAGACTTTTTCGAAGTGCAGGAACATGTCGAACATTAGAAACCGTCCGAATAACACCATCAAACATCTTGATCCGAACGTCTCCCACTCCAACCACCGGACATGCCGTGTTGTCACCCAAATAGATAACTCCACAATCCCGTGACTTATAAGAATGAAACCACTCCCTATAGGGAGTCATGTGGAATGACGCCCCCGAATCCAAGATCCAATGATAAATAAGCTCGGATCTATCCAATGCGACTAACGCATCTCCGTCTTCTGAACTAGCCGACTTAGCATCCGCTTCGGCTATATTACCTTGAAAATTATTTGAATCGGATTTACCATCAACTCCTTTAACCCGACAATCTTTCTTCACGTGCCCCAACTTTCCACAATTCCAGCACTTTACTTTCTTTTTGCCCTTGGATTTTGATCTCGACTTTCCTCGATCACCATACTCCCTCTCGAAAGGTCTTCCCCGTGCTATCATAGCCTCCCCCGAAGAACTTCCTTGGCTAGACTTCCGCCTCATCTCCTCGGTAAGTAATGATGCAACAACCGACTCCATCTTAAGGGTTTCAATATGGCTCAAGTTCATAATCAAATTATCCCAAGTTTCCGGCATCGAGCAAAGTAAAATACTTGCTTTTTCTTCTTCATCAATTCTCACGTCTAGGGCAGCGAGTTTGCTCACGATAGAGTTGAATGTACTTAGATGTTCTTGTACCGGTGCCCCGTCCTTCATCTTTAGATTGTACAATTGTCGCCTTAAGAAAATTTTGTTCACCAATGACTTTCCTTCATAGAGATTTTTTAATTTATCCCAAATCCCTTTTGCGGTAGTCTCGGTCTCCACATTGAATAACACCGAATCATCCAGTGCCAAATATAGGTTTGCCAAAGCCATCTTGTCCTTCTCTTGAAATTGTTTATCCGTCATCCCTTCCGGCTTATTCTCTATTCCTTGCAGGGCGATCTCACAAGCATCTTTAATCAAAACTGCTTGCATCTTCAGTTTCCACAACGCAAAGTTCGCTCCATCAAATCGAGAAATCTCATACTTTGTCACTGAAACTTTCCCCGCCATCGTTTCACCGTCAACGAACTACGAATAACCAAACGCTCTGATACCAATTGAAGGGGGACCGGCCGTGGGGTTACCGAGCACACCTCAACCCACACAGCACACGAGCGCAGCGGAAACAGAATCTTTCGTAGATGAAAGTAGGCGAAAACGATTGTAGAAAACAAGCACGAGAATAACTAAAGAAATAAAACAAATAAGGGAATGCAAGGACACGAGAATTACGTGGTTCGGCCAACAATGTGTCAACCTACGTCCACGGGCAAGACCACCTCAATGCGTTATTCGATTAATCCACGGCACAAAAGTACAAGGAGTAAAATTGGATTACAAGAAACTCTCTCACGGAGGCTCTCCACGTTTTTCCTCTCAATTAGGATTTTTCAATGAAGCCCTAAAAAATAAAAGATGAATCGCAAGAGTTAATATAACTCTAAAAACCTAATTCTAATAGGAAACGATCTCCACCGTCCATCCGAGATTTTAAATCACTTCTAGTCGTCGTCCATATTCTCTTAAGAATTATCTTTAAGATATTCCTAAATCATCCCTAATCTTTAGGAACAAGATTGGATCAAATCCATATGAACTCGAAACATGATTTTACATAATCCAACAAGTAGAGCATCGGTCCCCACAAGATCAGCTAAGGCTATCTAGACGATGGCTTAAAAAGGAAAGAAACGTGACATTTCTAGAATTTGTAATAATCATATATATATATATATATATATATATATATATATATATATATATATATATATATATATATATGATATAATATGGTTAAAATCTCTTAATCTGACTATATATTTTGAGCGGTGACTAGATCCAAAAGATTAAAAGGGTTAAGCATGCTAACGCTAATACAGTTCTATGATAGATGATCCGTTGGAAGTTGGGTATCACATTTATCTTCTGGTTTAAAAAGGAGTAAACTTTAATTTTTCTCTGTGTGGTTTAATGCACTTTCACTTTACCATCATGTGATTAAAAAATTTATACTTAATTATTATATAATTTTAATTTTATTTTATCGAAAAAAATGACATCTGATAGGATAGCAATATATATATATGTAGTGGCCCTAGTTCCCATGCAGTGTTTTTCCGATGGATCCACTGTTAGAACACCTAGTATTGGTGTCCCTGGTCCCCAGTGCATCAATTGGGTGCTATTGGTGGACCCTGTGTGCTTTATTTTACTGTTTTGGCCTTCGGCTGGGTTTGCCGAAATTTCTGGAAAGATTTAGGCCAAACAGAGGTCGTAGTTGGATTCAGCGCGAAAAAACGCTTGAAAATGACTATTTATTTGCTTAATTTGGAGTCCGGATGCCCAAAAACGGACACCCGGAAGTTTTTAGTGGAAAATGGTGCATGGGAGGGGCCGTAGACCGCCGGGATGCCACGTGGCAGCCTCTGATTGGCCGGCTCAGGATGCGCGGTCCACAGAGCGGCGCGGCGGGGTGCACAGACCCGGCGCATGGACACGTGGCACCGCCTGATTGGCGGGCCCAGGGCGCGCGGTCTACTGGGTGGAGCGCGGCGGTGCATGGACCAGGCGGGAGACACGTGGCAGTCACTGGTTGGTCGGTGCACGCGGCGCGGTCCACGGAATTCCTGTCGAAGGCGTGGACCGGGTGCAGGGGACACGTGTCACTTCCTCGTTGGCGGGTGCAGCGCGCGGGGTGCACGGGGCGCGGGGCAGGTGCCTCGGGATGCGTGCGCACGTGCGACCCACGTCGCGCGGCAGGCGCGCACGTCGCGCGGTCGGGGTCAACGGGGTGGACACGTGGCGCCCGCTCATTGGCGGGCGCCACCGCCTTACTGTGCCCGGGGAGCGGACACGTGGCGGGCGCTGGTTGGCCCGCTTCGGTGTTCGCTGTTCGGGCGACACGTGGCGGGCTCCGAGGCGGGTCGGACGGATTTGGGATCCCGTCCGACGGCGTGTATCGGGCCGGGCCGCACTGTGCGCGCCCGGAAGTTGTGGGCCGGGCCGCACTGTGTGCGCCCGAAAATTTTCGGGCGCCCGAAAGTTGGGCCCGAGCCCAAAAGGCTTGATTTTTTTTGGGCTTTTCTTTTGAGGCCTATAAATAGGTCACCTTGGGCTGGCTGTTACACCCTTTTTCAGAAGGATTCAGCTCGAGAGTTCTACATCAAAAATCCTCCTCTCCCTCTTAGCTAACTCCTGGTGAAGTTTCAGAAAATCTGGAAGCCGTGACGACTGTGTTTCCTACCTCGTAGTGCGGAGCGACGTTTTACAGTGTGAGGCCCATTACCGTCGCATTTTCTTCCGGGAGACCTACAGAGCTACCCCGACATCCGATTTCAGCGATTTTTGCGGCATTGGATTCACGAGAGGTAAATCTTCGACTTTCGTGTTGAGTGTTTCGTTCAGATTTGGGTTTTTGGCACGGATTTCGAGGCATTACTGAGCCGCTGTTTTGTTGCAAGATTTCTGGACAGCACCAACTTCGCGGAATTTTATCTTCACTTCTGGACATCGGATTTCGACGATTCAAGAGCCTATCGACATCTACACTTCGCGAGGATCGTCGTGATATTTTTATTGGAATTTTGTGAATTTTATTTTCAGGTAAAATTCGCGTGTGAACAGTAACAGCCCATGCAGATTTTTAGAATGTGTTGTTTATGTGTGAATTTGTTGTAATTGTGTGTGGTTGTTGTACCCAGGACTGTAATAGCATTTTTTCTGTGCTCCTAGCTTTGTGGATCTAAGAAACTGTCGATTCCTGGACTGTATATCTGTGTCATCTCGGACAGTTAGCGAGTTCAGGTGGGTGTTTCTGCTTGCAATTTCCATGGACTGCACTCTAATTCTGCAATATAGATGCATGCATGATAGTATGTGAGCTAATATAACTGTGCAATTTATATGTTAGTAACCACAGTTAATAATTGCTAAAATTGAGATTCTTTTTGGAACTCTTGCATCATATGAACCACAAATTGGAGAAAGACTTGACTTAGCACATCTATTAGACATTGTATGTCATCCTCAGACAGCTACTATTGGGTTTATGCCTTTACTATAGTTCTCCCATGTTATTGTTACTTTTGTCATCTTGGGACATAATGGTCTTCCCTTGAGTTGTGGGTTGGGAGGTTTAGTAGCTTTGGATGCATTGTACTCGTGTCTGGGGACCGAGTAGAGTTGACAGCAGTCTATAGTTTGTTCATCATTTGAGATAGTGATATGTGGGACTGGGATCTTTGGGTGATGATTATAGTGACAGTGTGGATCCCCTTTTAGTGAGTGAGTCAGGGATTGGATCATAGCCTGCAGGAGCCATTCTTGAGATCAACAGAGATGCGCAGATATTTTGCTCGGTGGGGTCGCTACCCACGAGTGCCACTCCGGAGTTGGGCTTGCTACTTCTTTCGCGGCTTGTCGATGTTGGTGTCCCTCTGACTGAGCCAGTTTTGGCAGTCATGGACATCGTCCCTCTGGCTGAGCCAGTTTTGGCAGCTATGGATGTGACACCCCCGGAATTTGGATTAGTCCTCTATATAAATGATATAATAGGACTAAAATCTCTAACCCGGCTATAGCATTTTGGATGGTAGCAAGATCCAAGGGAACATGAGAGTTAAGCGTGCTAGAGCTAGAGTAGTTCTAGGATGGGTGACCCCCTGGGAAGTTGGGGCGTCACAGTTGGTATCAGAGCCATTCACCAGCCGGAAATGTGAGATGAGTCTCGGCTGAGCCAGGGTTATATAGCGGGTAGAGCGAGGATCCCCGGCTAATGACCGTTGTGAGTGTAGTGCAGCTCCTCACAAGGTCGGCTAAGGCTAGCGAGACGAGTCTCACATCGCCTGGTGCTTGTGAGTGTGCTTGAGCCTGACGTGGACGTCAGGGCTTAAAGGGGGGAAGAATGTGACACCCCCGGAATTTGGATTAGTCCTCTATATAAATGATATAATAGGACTAAAATCTCTAACCCGGCTATAGCATTTTGGATGGTAGCAAGATCCAAGGGAACATGAGAGTTAAGCGTGCTAGAGCTAGAGTAGTTCTAGGATGGGTGACCCCCTGGGAAGTTGGGGCGTCACAATGGACATACCTACAGCAGTAGGTAGGCGCAGGTTTGACTGGACCCGTTTGGCAGTCAGTTTGGATTGGGTGACCTGAGTCGAGTATCAGTAGTGACATTTTGATCTTCGATCCTTTTCCTTGAGCATTGTAGATAGGGGCATAGTAGCAGTAGATGTTTTACCTTCCTGCTTTCTATTCTGCATTTTTCTTTGGTTACTTTTTGCCCCTTGTAGACTTAGTGGGCAGGCCGTCGGGCTTGTTGGCGGCACCCACTGAGAACTACTGTGGGAGGTAGTTCTCACACCCGTCGTGGTGTCTTTTCCCCAGGGACTCCAGCTCCAGTTCCTGCGGTGCCCGTTGCTGATCCAGCTCCTTCAGACCGAGGTAAGGGAATCGCCAGGTAGATCTTTTCCCCCTTCAGCAGCAGCGAGAGGTAGAGGTACCCGATGTACTTTTGGTTGTGTCTTTTAGTATGAGAGATTTTGTAGTGAGGGATCGAGTTGTACTCTTCTGTTTTCTTTTGAGAGACTCCTGTATTTTGAGTGAGGACTTTATGTTTATATTTGTGGGACAGTTTTACTTCTTGTATATCTGTTAGTTTTATGTTTACAGCTCTGATATCTGTTAGTTTAGACACTTACTTGCAGGTTGGACGCTACGTCCCTACGGGGCTTCCTGTAGGGGCGGCGGATCTGTTGGCGAGCCCGGGGTACAGTTCTGACCCCGGGGCGTGACAGATTAGAGTGGTATCAGAGCCTAGGATGTAGGTCATGGAGGACTTAGGAACCCTAGGCTTATGGTTAAACCCTAGGATGACCCACGTGAGAGCCGAGATTTTTAGCGAAAGTCTTGATTGGGTTTTTGAACTCTCCCGAGTGGATAGGGACGAGTGATAGACATGTCTTCCTTTTGTAGCAACTATGTTGGCTGCAGACAACATAGTTCTTCGGAAAGGGGGACATGCCTTTTGACTTTCGCTAGATTGGGTCGAGTGTTGCTTCTGGTTCTGATTGTGGTTTGTTTTGTCCCTCAGGTGGGGATGCCTCCTCGACGTTCTATGGTGACGCGCTCGCAGCCTTCGTCCTCTGAGCCCGAGCAGGAGGACTCGGGGCGAGGACCTCAGGCTGAGATACAGGAGCTCCGTGCCCAGATGGCACAGATGGCTGAGGCGGCTAGACGCCAGGAGGAGGCGATGGCACGGCTGACGCTCTTATTGGAGCAGAGAGCACAGCCGGCAGTGGCACCCCCTGAGGCTTCGCCGGTGCCTTCTTCCCCTGTTGAAGCACCCCCTGTGGCGCAGACTACACCGGCGGTTCCTGCTGTGCCGGTGTTCGAGTAGGCCACCCGCCGGGGCGACGGGAGCGTTGACTGAGACAGAGCAGCGGGAGGTTGTTGATCTGCTGATGAGATTCCGACGGTTTGATCCGCCCCGCTTTTCGGGCATGAGTGCTGAGCCTTGGGCAGCCGAGACGTGGATTACCACCATGGAGCGCCACTTCGAGAGCATGTTTGTGGACGACCGGTATCGGGTCATTTTGGCTACCCATTATCTGGAGAGCAACGCCGAGGCGTGGTGGCGGCGTGTGCGACCAGCTGGTCCACCTGGGACGCAGCTTCTTCCTTGGGCCGAGTTCCGGAGCATGTTGCTGGGAGCTTTCTTCCCGGAGAGCGTCAGACAGCGACTGGAGGAGCAGTTGAAAAATCTCCGCCAGGGAGATAGATCGGTGCAAATGTACATCGCCGAGTTCAACCAGCTTTTGGCTTGTGTGCCACACGTGGCCAGGGACGAGAGCCACCGTGTTTACTTGTTCGAGCGAGGACTTCGTCGAGACATCTATCAGTTCGTCCGTTCCCGCAGATTGCAGACCGTGGAGGCCTCGATGGAGCAGGCCTTATATGTGGAGTGTGGAGAGGCCGTGATGGACGAGGTGTCTCCCGCCCCTGTAGCGACTTCTGGGGCGAAGCGCCCGGCTTCCGCGGAGGAGGGGCAGTCTAGCAGGCAGGGACCCCCGAGACCCCCGCGTTTCCATCCACAGGGCAGGGGGCACCAGGGACGCCAGAGATCGGGGGCGTCTCGACAGTCACAGCAGCAGCAGCAGCAGCGTCGACCCCCACGACAGCAGCAGCCCCCACAGCAGTCTTCTCGGCAGCAGCGCTCAGATCGGTGTGTTATTTGTCGGGGCCCTCATCCGCCGACTCAGTGCCCGCAGAGACAGGGCCGGTGTTTTCGATGCGGGGAGGCCGGCCATATTGCGAGTGCTTGTCCCAGGGCCGGCCATCCAGCTCCTTCTTCTGCATCAGCACCGACCGTTCCTTACCTGCCAGCCGGACCTTCTGCAGCTTACAGCAGGCCAGATTTCGCCTCCTCTTCTTCTCGACAGCCAGAGCGACGTCCCCCGGCACCGAGCGGTCGTGTATATGCCGCTCAGATCGAGGATGCTTTTTCAGCAGAGCAGGTCGTCGCAGGTATTGTTCTGATCTCTTCAGTCCGTGCTCGGGCTCTCTTCGATACCGGTGCTTCTCATTCATTCATCAGTAGATCATTTGCATCCTTGCATGGTATAGAGGTAGCTTCTTTATCTTCTGCATTAGTGGTTGAGATACCGGGTCATGTCCTTCATGTTGAGGAGTGCTGTAGAGATTGCCCCATTCAGTTGGGATCCTGGATTCTGCCGGTCGACTTGCTTGTCTTACGACAGCTCCAGGATTTCGATGTTGTTCTGGGTATGGATTGGTTGTCGAGATACTATGTTACCATTGATTGCCGCGATAGGACTGTTACTCTTCGGGAGCCGGGGCAGGAGGTGTTCGTCTTCCAGGGTTGTCAGAGCTCCTTGTTCGCCTTGACTATTTCTTCGGCGAGGGCCAGGCGGTTGATGAGTAGAGGATGCACCGCATTTCTGGCGACGATTGTGGAGGCGCCTTCGGCGGCACGGGGACTCGAGGATATTCCAGTGGTCCGCGAGTTTCCCGATGTGTTTCCCCCTGAGCTGACGACCATGCCGCCAGAGAGGGAGATCGAGTTCGTGATTGATGTGGTACCCGGAACCGCACCAATCTCGAAGGCACCTTACAGGATGGCGCCTGCCGAGCTGAGAGAGTTGAAGGCCCAGTTACAGGATCTTTTGGACAGAGGCTTCATTCGGCCCAGTGTTTCGCCGTGGGGAGCGCCTGTTTTGTTCGTGAAGAAGAAGGATGGGACACTCCGCTTATGTGTGGACTACCGGGAACTGAACAAAGTGACCATCCGGAATAAGTATCCTCTGCCACGGATTGATGACTTGTTTGATCAGCTACAGGGAGCCTCCGTGTTTTCGAAGATTGATCTCCAGTCGGGTTACCACCAGCTTAGGGTGAGGGCCGAGGACATCCCCAAGATGGCGTTCAGATCCCGGTATGGACATTATGAGTACACGGTTATGCCGTTTGGTTTGACCAATGCCCCAGCTGCATTCATGGATCTGATGAACCGGGTCTTTCAGCCGTACTTGGATCGATTCATGGTTGTGTTCATTGATGACATCCTGATTTACTCCCGGAGCGATGAGGAGCACGAGGAGCACCTGAGGATAGTGCTGCAGCTTCTACGTGATAAAAAGCTGTATGCCAAGTTAAAGAAATGTGAGTTTTGGCTTCGGGAGGTTGCTTTCTTGGGCCACATTGTTTCAGCTGCTGGAGTAGCGGTCGACCCGACGAAGATTGACACAGTTCGGGATTGGCCGAGGCCGACGACGGTTTCTGAGGTACGGAGTTTCTTGGGCCTAGCCGGTTATTATCGTCGGTTCGTGGAGGGCTTTGCGAAGCTCTCTACTCCCCTGACCAGTTTGACTAGGAAGGGGACAAAGTTTGTTTGGACCGAGCGGTGTCAGCAGAGTTTCGAGGAACTGAAGAGAAGATTGATCTCCGCACCAGTTCTTGCACTGCCGGTTATGGGAGAGGGTTTCGTGATTTACAGTGACGCCTCACACAGTGGACTGGGTTGTGTTCTTATGCAGCATGGTAGGGTAATTGCCTATGCTTCACGGCAATTAAAGGATTATGAGAAGAATTACCCTACACATGACTTGGAGCTTGCAGCTGTTGTTTTTGCACTGAAGCTGTGGCGGCATTACCTCTATGGCGAGCATTGTGAGATTTATACGGATCATAAGAGCTTAAAGTATCTGTTCACCCAAAAGGAGCTGAACCTTAGGCAACGCCGGTGGTTGGAGTTGTTAAAGGATTACGATCTGAGTATCCTTTACCACCCCGGCAAGGCCAATGTGGTGGCAGATGCTTTGAGTAGGAGGTCAGTGCATAGTTTGAGTTTGATGATTACCCAGCAGGCACAGCTGATAGAGCAGATGAGGCGACTTCAGATTGAGGTAGTATCCCCTGGGGTCTCTGCGAGACTTATGACTATGGTCTTGCAGCCCACTCTGCTGGACAGGATCAGGGAGATGCAGAGTGAGGACCCCCACTTGGAGAGGATCAGGGCTCAGATTCAGGTTGATGAGAGAGGGGATTTTTCAGTGGACAGCTCGGGAGTACTACGGTACAGGGACCGAGTTTGTGTGCCATCAGATTTGGAGATTAGAGATCAGATTTTGAGAGAGGCCCATTATACACCTTATACCATCCATCCTGGAGGTACTAAGATGTATAAGGACCTTAAGGCACACTTTTGGTGGTCGGGGATGAAGCGGGATATTGGAAGGTTTGTTGCTCAGTGCTTAACTTGCCAGCAAGTGAAGGCAGAGCATCGGGTTCCTGCTGGCAAGTTGCAGAGCCTTCCAATTCCCGAATGGAAGTGGGACCACATCACCATGGATTTCGTGACTGGGCTACCGAGATCGCAGAGTGGAGCCGACGCAGTCTGGGTGATTGTTGATAGACTTACCAAGTCAGCGCATTTTCTGCCTGTACAGATGACTTGGTCCTTGGAGCGCCTGGCACAGCTATATTTGGATGAGATCGTGAGGCTGCACGGAGTACCAGCGTCCATCGTTTCAGATCGAGACCCGAGATTTGTGTCACGGTTTTGGGGGAGCCTACAGTCAGCCATGGGTACTCGGCTTAGTTTCAGCACAGCATTCCACCCACAGACAGACGGACAGTCAGAGCGCACCATTCAGACGCTTGAGGATATGTTGCGTGCGTGTGTTATGGATTTTGGAGGAGGTTGGCACCGACACCTACCCCTGGTTGAGTTCGCGTACAACAACAGCTTTCAAGCGAGCATTCAGATGGCTCCGTTTGAGGCGTTGTACGGACGCAAGTGTCGGTCGCCCCTATACTGGAGTGATGTGGGTGAGAGGAGGACGCTGGGGCCAGACTTACTGCTGGAGGCAGAGGAGAAAGTCCGTGTTGTTCGTCGGCACTTGGAGACAGCCCAGAGTCGCCAGAAGAGTTATGCTGATGTTCGGCGGCGAGACCTTGAGTTCCAGGTTGGTGACCACGTCTTCTTGAAGGTCTCGCCCTCGAAGGGGGTCCGGAGGTTTGGAGTGCGGGGGAAGCTCAGTCCCCGCTTCATTGGACCCTTTGAGGTGCTTGAGAGGGTAGGCCCTGTGGCTTATAGAGTTGCTCTACCTCCCCGCTTGGCTGGTGTTCATGATGTCTTCCATGTTTCGGCCTTGAGGAGATATGTGTTCGATCCGTCTCATGTCATCGACTTCGCATCCTTGGATATCGGCGAGGACTTGGTTTACGAGGAGCGCCCATTGCGGATTCTGGCTCGTGAGGTGAGGGAATTGCGCAACCGGGCGATACCCTATGTGAAGATCCTTTGGAGCAACCATGAGGAGCGAGAGGCTACCTGGGAGCTTGAGACGGCGATGCGAGATGCCTACCCTTTTCTGTTCGAGACTTCTGTTTGAGGTACGTTTGTCTTTGCTCTGTTTAGTTTCGAGGACGAAACTTTCTTTTAGTGGGGGAGGATGTAGTGGCCCTAGTTCCCATGCAGTGTTTTTCCGATGGATCCACTGTTAGAACACCTAGTATTGGTGTCCCTGGCCCCAGTGCATCAATTGGGTGCTATTGGTGGACCCTGTGTGCTTTATTTTACTGTTTTGGCCTTCGGCTGGGTTTGCCGAAATTTCTGGAAAGATTTAGGCCAAACAGAGGTCGTAGTTGGATTCAGCGCGGAAAAACGCTTGAAAATGACTATTTATTTGCTTAATTTGGAGTCCGGATGCCCAAAAACGGACACCCGGAAGTTTTTAGTGGAAAATGGTGCATGGGAGGGGCCGTAGACCGCCGGGATGCCACGTGGCAGCCTCTGATTGGCCGGCTCAGGATGCGCGGTCCACAGAGCGGCGCGGCGGGGTGCACAGACCCGGCGCATGGACACGTGGCACCGCCTGATTGGCGGGCCCAGGGCGCGCGGTCTACTGGGTGGAGCGCGGCGGTGCATGGACCAGGCGGGAGACACGTGGCAGTCACTGGTTGGTCGGTGCACGCGGCGCGGTCCACGGAATTCCTGTCGAAGGCGTGGACCGGGTGCAGGGGACACGTGTCACTTCCTCGTTGGCGGGTGCAGCGCGCGGGGTGCACGGGGCGCGGGGCAGGTGCCTCGGGATGCGTGCGCACGTGCGACCCACGTCGCGCGGCAGGCGCGCACGTCGCGCGGTCGGGGTCAACGGGGTGGACACGTGGCGCCCGCTCATTGGCGGGCGCCACCGCCTTACTGTGCCCGGGGAGCGGACACGTGGCGGGCGCTGGTTGGCCCGCTTCGGTGTTCGCTGTTCGGGCGACACGTGGCGGGCTCCGAGGCGGGTCGGACGGATTTGGATCCCGTCCGACGGCGTGTATCGGGCCGGGCCGCACTGTGCGCGCCCGGAAGTTGTGGGCCGGGCCGCACTGTGTGCGCCCGAAAATTTTCGGGCGCCCGAAAGTTGGGCCCGAGCCCAAAAGGCTTGATTTTTTTTGGGCTTTTCTTTTGAGGCCTATAAATAGGTCACCTTGGGCTGGCTGTTACACCCTTTTTCAGAAGGATTCAGCTCGAGAGTTCTACATCAAAAATCCTCCTCTCCCTCTTAGCTAACTCCTGGTGAAGTTTCAGAAAATCTGGAAGCCGTGACGACTGTGTTTCCTACCTCGTAGTGCGGAGCGACGTTTTACAGTGTGAGGCCCATTACCGTCGCATTTTCTTCCGGGAGACCTACAGAGCTACCCCGACATCCGATTTCAGCGATTTTTGCGGCGTTGGATTCACGAGAGGTAAATCTTCGACTTTCGTGTTGAGTGTTTCGTTCAGATTTGGGTTTTTGGCACGGATTTCGAGGCATTACTGAGCCGCTGTTTTGTTGCAAGATTTCTGGACAGCACCAACTTCGCGGAATTTTATCTTCACTTCTGGACATCGGATTTCGACGATTCAAGAGCCTATCGACATCTACTCTTCGCGAGGATCGTCGTGATATTTTTATTGGAATTTTGTGAATTTTATTTTCAGGTAAAATTCGCGTGTGAACAGTAACAGCCCATGCAGATTTTTAGAATGTGTTGTTTATGTGTGAATTTGTTGTAATTGTGTGTGGTTGTTGTACCCAGGACTGTAAGAGCATTTTTTCTGTGCTCCTAGCTTTGTGGATCTAAGAAACTGTCGATTCCTGGACTGTATATCTGTATCATCTCGGACAGTTAGCGAGTTCAGGTGGGTGTTTCTGCTTGCAATTTCCATGGACTGCACTCTAATTCTGCAATATAGATGCATGCATGATAGTATGTGAGCTAATATAACTGTGCAATTTATATGTTAGTAACCACAGTTAATAATTGCTAAAATTGAGATTCTTTTTGGAACTCTTGCATCATATGAACCACAAATTGGAGAAAGACTTGACTTAGCACATCTATTAGACATTGTATGTCATCCTCAGACAGCTACTATTGGGTTTATGCCTTTACTATAGTTCTCCCATGTTATTGTTACTTTTGTCATCTTGGGACATAGTGGTCTTCCCCTGAGTTGTGGGTTGGGAGGTTTAGTAGCTTTGGATGCATTGTACTCGTGTCTGGGGACCGAGTAGAGTTGACAGCAGTCTATAGTTTGTTCATCATTTGAGATAGTGATATGTGGGACTGGGATCTTTGGGTGATGATTATAGTGACAGTGTGGATCCCCTTTTAGTGAGTGAGTCAGGGATTGGATCATAGCCTGCAGGAGCCATTCTTGAGATCGACAGAGATGCGCAGATATTTTGCTCGGTGGGGTCGCTACCCACGAGTGCCACTCCGGAGTTGGGCTTGCTACTTCTTTCGCGGCTTGTCGATGTTGGTGTCCCTCTGACTGAGCCAGTTTTGGCAGTCATGGACATCGTCCCTCTGGCTGAGCCAGTTTTGGCAGCTATGGACATACCTACAGCAGTAGGTAGGCGCAGGTTTGACTGGACCCGTTTGGCAGTCAGTTTGGATTGGGTGACCTGAGTCGAGTATCAGTAGTGACATTTTGATCTTCGATCCTTTTCCTTGAGCATTGTAGATAGGGGCATAGTAGCAGTAGATGTTTTACCTTCCTGCTTTCTATTCTGCATTTTTCTTTGGTTACTTTTTGCCCCTTGTAGACTTAGTGGGCAGGCCGTCGGGCTTGTTGGCGGCACCCACTGAGAACTACTGTGGGAGGTAGTTCTCACACCCGTCGTGGTGTCTTTTCCCCAGGGACTCCAGCTCCAGTTCCTGCGGTGCCCGTTGCTGATCCAGCTCCTTCAGACCGAGGTAAGGGAATCGCCAGGTAGATCTTTTCCCCCTTCAGCAGCAGCGAGAGGTAGAGGTACCCGATGTACTTTTGGTTGTGTCTTTTAGTATGAGAGATTTTGTAGTGAGGGATCGAGTTGTACTCTTCTGTTTTCTTTTGAGAGACTCCTGTATTTTGAGTGAGGACTTTATGTATATATTTGTGGGACAGTTTTACTTCTTGTATATCTGTTAGTTTTATGTTACAGCTCTGATATCTGTTAGTTTAGACACTTACTTGCAGGTTAGACGCTACGTCCCTACGGGGCTTCCTGTAGGGGCGGCGGATCTGTTGGCGAGCCCGGGGTACAGTTCTGACCCCGGGGCGTGACC
>CM054951.1:8879048-8903688 GCA_029168755.2 Tillandsia fasciculata | reverse complement strand
TCACAATAGACCTAACGGCAGAAGGCCCAACAATAGACCAAACGTCCAGGTGGGTTGAGTCCGGTCGAGAACCTGGGCGCTGTGTCTGTACGCTTTAATGGAATTGGTTGCGTATTTTCTAACGGCTCGAGCTTTTGGGATTAATGGTTAGCGCCAAGATTCTCAAGTGGTATCAGAGCCAGTGGCACGGGTGTTCGATTCCCACACGGTGCAGGTGTTGGGGGGGGTTGTTGGCTATTTATTTATGGGTGTTAAAAATAGTTCCAACTTCCCTGCCCGGGACAATAGGCCCAGGAGACTAAAATAAGTTAGTTGGGTGAGCCAATAAGTTGAGTGGGGCTGCGGTCCACAATAGACCACTAACGGCAAGAGGCCCAACAATAGACCAACTCCAGGTGGGTTGAGTCCGGTCGAGACCACGTGGGCGCTGTGTCTGTACGCTTTAAGTGAATTGGTTGCGTATTTCTAACGGCTCGAGCTTTTGGGATTAATGGTTAGCGCCAACGATCCGACAAGCTCAACGCACGGGAAACCGTCTGGACCCCGCTCCTTGTCCCCTCCTAGTTGGAAAATAGCTAGCCCCTTCTTAATCTTCCAAGGTAAGGGATTAGTCAACTGTTCCGGATCCTTAAGAGTTGTCTAGTTTGAAAAAGTTCACTCCAATCTCCATTCATAGTTGAAATCGTAGTCCTCGGGTGCGAAAAGCTCCTTAAAATAATTCCAGAAAATACTATTTCTTCTCCTTTCGTTGTGAATTTTTCTTCCATTATCCTCGACCACCCCTATCGCATTAGAGCGCCTTCTACAATTGGCTAGTTGTGGAAAAAACATTATGTTTCCATCCTCTTCTCGAAGCCATTGTGCTTTGCTCGAGTTTTCCAAAAAAATTCCTTGGTCCTCGAGTACACATGAAAGCCTACCTTTGAAGTTATCTCTTTATTCCACAAACTCCTTAGTCAATCCCTGATACTCCTCCAACTTGTCGATGCACTGGATCTCTTGCATTATTTTCTACTTCGCTTATAGATATTTTTCTTCGCACACCAGCTTGTATTCATTTACGACAATGTCTTAGTTGGCTGCAAAGGATAACACTGCAGATCCGCGAGGCTCAATTTCCTTCCACCAAGCGGGGAGGCTTGACAAAAACTCTTCATTTTTTAACCACACATCTTCAAGTCTAAAAAATTTGCTAACAACCTTACTGCCAAAGGAGAAGAGAATTGGACAATGATCTAAAGTTATTCTAGAGGCCGCCTCTACTTTCGAAAGTGGGAATTTTGAGTCCTACTCAGTCGAAATAAGGATATGATCCAGTTTCACAAGAGTCGGATTTCGTTGCATGTTGGACCAGGTGTATGATTGATTCACCATAAGCACATCCATAAGCGCAAGTTCGTGGATAAGGTCGTTGAACATACTTGTCGCCCTGCTGCTCCACCTTCTACCTTTACGTTCATCTTGGTTAAAATCACCGCAGACCACCCAACTGCCCTTACAAGAATCCCTCAGGAGCAAAAGTTTCGAACAAAAATCATCCTCACCCTCCCAAGTTGGAGGGTCGTGCACATTAGTGACATAAAAACATTCTGTAGTATCCGCTGGCAAAATGTTATGGTTCCATCTTTGGGTCTACTTTTGTTAGTCTTTTTCTTTCGCATTTCGTTCAGGGGTCCGGGAAGGGGGACTAATTAATTCTGTGTTTCTGGACAGATCGTCGGGGCTCGCGAGTATTTTTAGTCAATAAAGCTCGCGAAACGGAGTCCGCCGGCGAAATCGGTTTTGGATTCCGACTCCGGAATCTCCCGGAATAAATTCTAGAAGGTGACGGTAAGCTCGGTTGACCAACGCGGGTAACCAGTCAGACCGGACCCGGTTCGAACCCAACCTTTCGTTTAATTGGGTTTATTTTTGATTAGGGAACGGTTCCGCCTTTTTCCCCTTTCTCATTATATCCGTCTCAACCTCCCTCACCCTAGGGTACGATACCGAGCGCGGACTAGGAGCCAAAAACCCACCCCAACCGTACCCTCTCCCTCACCAATCGTGCGGAAGATCCAGGCGGCGAGACCAAGGCAGAGAGGAAGACGACTTCACACCTCTTGGGGTCGAAACCGCGGGACCGGATCATCATTCTCTCGAGGTGAGCACGTTAGGGTTTACTTTTTCCCGTTCTTGTTTCTTGTTCTTGATCAGAGTAGTTCGAGGAGGAGGGGTGAGGGCATCGCCGGAGTCCGGCGCGGACGAAGCCGCATGCGGGAAATGCCCGCATGCGGACGGCATGCCGGCGGCGGCGCAACCCCGCATGCGGGCATCCCCCGCATGCGGGTGGGCTGCCGCCCAGCCGCGCGGGGCTGGGGGGCGCGCAGCCCGCATGCGGGCAACCCGCATGCGGGCGGGCTGCCGCCCCAGCCGCGCGGGGCTGGGGGCGCGCGGCCGCATGCGGGCCAACCCGCATGCGGGCGGGCTGCCGCCCCAGCCGCGCGGGGCTGGGGGCGCGCGGCCCGCATGCGGGCAAACCCGCATGCGGGCGGGCTGCTGCCCCAGCCGCGCGGGGCTGGGGGGCGCGCAGCCCGCATGCGGGCAGCGGGGAGTTGGTGTTGCGGGTGGGTTCCGCGGGAGTCGGGGCCGCCCGCGTTGTCGGTTCGCCCGGGGACGCCGCCACCTTCGCCAAACTGGCGGGGCGTGGCCGCGGTCGACCGGGAGGGCTGGGTGTTCCGCGTCCTCCTTACTTGTGTGTACCTTTCGGATGTTGATGGAGTTACTAACTCCGGTGAGACGGGTTGGTGTAGGTCCGGGCGGGCGCACCGGGACGCGAAAGAACCCGAAGTCGACCAGCAGCGCGACAGCGAGAGAGGTGGGTTTTCTTTGAGCCTAAGTATAGACTCGGTGGTTATGGACAGTAGTTTAATTTCATATTTGTAATACTAATGCTGACGGTTTCTATATTGCGATATTATTCTGTAACCGGTTCATTGTGCTCATGGTTGCGACACGCGCACCCGCGGTCTGGCCACCGCAAAGGGTGCTCTTTTCCGGGAAAGCGGTCTTCGACCCGTGTTAACCCACAAGGTGAAGTGGTGGGGGCCCCCGTAGGTGTGGGGTTTGAAGCATCAAAAGGTGGGGGTAAAAGGTGCGACCTGTCGGGATAGGCATCCGACGAGGTCAGGTGCCCCAAGGTGTGAGCGGCGTGTTCTGTCGGGATAGGTGCTCGATGGGAACAAGGTGTGTAGGTGTTATAGGTATTACAGATGTTGCAGGTGTTACATGTGTTCGCGGGTCACACTTCCAGTGGGTTGAGTGGGTGCTCCGGATAGTTTTACTGTTGGGTTTGGTTTTCCCTTTACTGCTTATTATCATTATCGCATGTCGCTGACTTCCACTCCGTGACAGGTTCTTCCAGGGGTGAGCGGTAGGTGGCGGTGAGGTCGGGACAGGAGTGGTCGGGCTGCGAGGAGCCCTAGTTTGTATCCCCTTTTCTTTTTCCTGCATTTCATTTGATACTATCGACTACGGTGTGGTTCGCGATACCCTTGTGGGGTCGATGTGGATGTTGATTCCCGGTGTTCCGGATTTGATATTATGTTTCCTTTTTTTCGCCCGTTGGCCATTTTCCAAAGCAAAGTAACTAGAAAAGGACTTCGAAAACTATCTTTTAAAAATATGGGGTCGTGTGGGCCCGTTTTTGCAAACCCTGTGGATTTATGGCATCTTTCTAAACCGTTTTCAAAACCTCGGGTCGTGTGGGCCTGTTTTCAAAACTGTGAGTTTATCCTTTCAACTTGTTTGGCGACGGGCGTTCTCCTTAGTTTACATTGTTGGTTGAATATTTGAGACTGTTGTGATTAATTGAATGCTTGTATTGAGAGATTGTATAGTGCGACGCCGTGCATATACAGGGGAGACTCTGCCCGATTTTCGAGTGAACCTGTATATGTGGCGGGTCTGGGCGCGCGCCGGGGAGGTCTGAATCAAATCAAAAAAATTTTATTATTAAAGGAACTTGAACTACCAACTCTTTGTTTTCCGCTGAGCGAGACCCCCGGGGCGTGACAGATTAAGATGGTATCAGAGAGGGTTTTCTTTTAATCACAACAGTGAAGGTCCAACATCCACAGTGATACCACACGTAGCTTCGAGTAAATGAAATGTGTAGGACATAGGGGTGTAGGACGTGAGTGATCGGGGAAGGGGGGGGAAAGCTGTAATTTCTTCTCTCTCGATACAGGGATGTCGATCTAGCAGGGCCTAGGACTGATGTTTTCTTTTGGATGTATGTGTGTACAGACAATGGTTCGAACCAGGGCGTCGGCCGGGGATGAAGGGGCGGATGCGACGGCATCGATGGCCGCAGAGAACCAACTCTTGCGGCAGCAACTGCGAGAGATGGCGGGAAACCTGGCGACGCTCACCGACCATGTGCGTCAGTTGACGCAGCGGCTTCCGGCCGAGACGGCGACGGTCGCACCGGGGCCCCCACAGGGGCCAGCCGCGCCAGCAGCTGTGCCGCAAGTGATGGGGACGGGGGCAGGATTGGTCCCTCCACCGACAGCAGCGGCCGGGGCAGCGCCAGCCCAGACGACGACGCCTGTAGCAGCACCCCCAGCGGCGTCCACGGTACCAGCTCCGGGGGCCCTTGGCGGGGGTACCTCGGGGGAGACTTTGGTGGCACCCGTTCCTGTTGTGGTCGCCGCCGCCGCTGGGGAAGGGACAGTCCCACTGACGGAGCGAGAACGAGTGCGGGCCAATCTGGCGGATTTCATGAAGTTCGAACCACCCACGTTCGAGGGGGAGACGACTGATCCCTGGGTCGTCGAAAAGTGGGTGGGTTCGATGGAAAAGTTGTTCGAGGACTTACTTATCGAGGACCCTGAGCGCGTTCCCCTGGCGGTTCACTTTTTGGAGGGAAACGCCCGTCTGTGGTGGAAGACGGTGCGCCCTGATCCCACCAAGGGCACCGTGCTTCTATCATGGACGACGTTCAAGCAGGAATTGTTTGGGGCCTTCTTCACAAACAGCGTCAAGAAGAAACTGGAGGATGACCTGAACCATATTCAGCAAGGGAGTAAGACGGTTATGGAATATCAGCGCGAATTTGTGCGCTTGGCAAATTGCGTCCCTTTTGTCATAAGGGACGAACCCCACAAGGCGCAACTGTTCGTGGATGGGTTGCGTAGTGATATCTTCCAGGTGGTTCAGGCCGCTGACTTGCATACGTTCCAGAAAGTGGTCGATCGGGCCACTGTCGTAGAGCGCGGGTTCGCCGTTACCCGCGCTAGGAGGGAGGCCCCGGCACAGCAAGAAGATAGGAAGCGGCAACAACAGAGCTACGGGGGGGGGTCATCTGCTGGGAGCCGACCCCCCAAGCGGTGGAGGTCACAGTCGGGAGCACGGAGCGCACCCACGGGAGGGCCGAGGCCAAGAGATAGGCCTTGTGTGATCTGCGGGGGAGCACACGGGGTGTTGGATTGCCCCCAGAGAGTTGATCACTGCTTCCGTTGCGGCAAGCAGGGGCACTTCCGCCGCAACTGCCCCCTTGCCATGGGAACAGCTTCTTCTGCCGCATCCACGCCTTCGCCACAACTCTCCGGGCGGGGGAAAGCCCCCATGGGGTCGACCTCTAGGCCCCCGGCACCGCGAGGCCCGAGGCAGGGCGCGAGCTACAATGACCCGCAAGACCGGGTGGAATGCGAGTCTCTGTCTCAAATGAGAACCGCACAGGAGACCCGATCCACTCGTGATTACGTGTTTATGCATGACCTCGAGGAGACACCTCTCCAAAGCCTTTTGGCGGTCCAGACGGCGGGTGGGACACTGGAGGCGACCAGTTTGGTGGCCACCTGCCCAATTAAGCTAGGGCGACTGGCTTGCCCTTGGGATCTGGTGGTGATTCCCCTGAAGGAGTACGACGTTATCTTGGGCATGGACTGGCTCTCAAGGTACCAAGTGCTCATCGACTGCGAGAAGCGGATGGTGCAACTGCAAGAACCAAGTTTCCCAAAGAATGCTTACCTGGCGTGCAAGAGTACCTCCTTCCCGGCAGTCATCTCAGCGGCTCGAGCCAGGAGACTGGTAGAGGGTGGGTGTGTGGCCTACTTGGCATCGGTGGATTTGGTTACCCGACCCTCGACGGCACTTTCAGACATCCCAATTGTGAGGGACTTTCCCGACGTTTTCCCAGCGGAACTGCCCGGGTTACCCCCAGAGAGAGAGGTGGTGTTCCCTATCGAACTCATACCGGGTACTCAACCTATCACAAAGGCGCCTTACCGAATGGCCTTCGCGGAGTTAAAGGAGCTAAAAGCGCAACTGGAGGACCTGTTAGACAAAGGGTTCATCAGGCCGAGTGTGTCGCCCTGGGGCGCACCGGTACTCTTTGTACGGAAGAAGGACGGAAGCTTGCGTCTCTGCATCGACTACAGGGGAATAAACAAGGTCACGGTGAAAAACAAGTACCCCCTGCCCAGAATAGACGACCTCTTCGACCAGCTGCGAGGGGCGACGGTCTTTTCAAAGATTGATCTGCAGTCGGGCTACCACCAGCTCCGGGTTCGGGATGAGGACGTTCCGAAGACCGCTTTTCGGACCCGATACGGCCACTACGAGTTTACGGTCATGCCGTTCGGGCTTACGAACGCCCCCGCGGTCTTTATGGATATGATGAACCGGATCTTCAGACCATTCCTAGACCGGTTCGTGGTGGTCTTTATCGACGACATACTGATCTATTCACCCACCGACGAGGAGCACGAGGACCACCTACGAACGATTCTCCAAACCCTCAGGGAGCAGAAGCTGTTTGCTAAACTAAAAAGTGTGATTTCTGGCTACGCGAAGTGGGGTTCCTGGGGCACGTGATTTCGGCGAAGGGAATCGCCGTGGACCCCAAGAAGGTGGAATCGGTGATCGACTGGCAGCCGCCAACGACGGTGACGGAGATCCGCAGCTTCTTGGGACTGGCGGGTTATTACAGACGCTTTATAGAGGGTTTTTCGAAGATCGCGGCCCCTTTAAACCGGTTGACTAGGAAAGGAGAAAAATTTGTGTGGTCGACACAATGCCAGGAGAGCTTCGAAGAACTTAAAAGAAGGCTAACCAGGGCACCAATTCTCGTGCTACCAACACCCGGAGAGGATTATGAAGTGTACTGCGATGCATCGAGGATCGGTCTTGGGGGTGTGTTGATGCAACAGGGAAAAGTAATAGCCTATGCGTCCAGGCAGCTGAAGGATTACGAGAAGAACTATCCGATACATGATTTGGAAGTTGGCCGCAGTGGTCTTCGTTCTGAAGTTGTGGCGACACTACCTCTTTGGTGTCCACTGTAACGTCTTCTCGGACCACCAAAGCCTTAAGTACCTGTTTACCCAGAAGGAACTAAACCTGCGGCAGAGGCGGTGGCTTGAATTATTGAAGGATTACGATCTAACGATCCAGTACCACCCCGGAAAAGCAAACGCAGTGGCGGACGCTTTGAGCAGGAAGGGGCAACCAGAAGAGACGACGGCACGCGCCATAACGGAGCAGAGCACCTTGATCGCGGAATTCTCGCGAATGGAGTTGGAAGTGGTACCAATGGGCACAGTCGCACAACTGTTGGCTTTGGTGGTAAAGCCGACACTGTTCGAGAGAATTCGAGAGGGACAGCAGACGGACTCGTACTTGCAGCTTATACGAGACAAGATTTCGCCGGATCAGGGAGGGGACTTTTCCGTGGAAGACGACGGCGTCTTACGGTTCCGCGGGCGGATCTGCGTGCCGGATACCCCGGAATGAAGGAGGAAATCCTAGCTGAGGCGCACCGCGCCCCTTATGCGGCACATCCGGGGGGTACAAAGATGTACAGGGACCTTAAGCAGACTTTCTGGTGGCCCAAGCTGAAGGGGGATGTGACTCGTTACGTTGCGCTTTGCCTGGTTTGTCAGCAGATAAAGGCGGAGCATCAGCGGCCGGCGGGAAAGTTACAGCCGTTACCTGTACCCAAGTGGAAATGGGATCAGATCACCATGGACTTCGTCACTGGATTTCCACGTTCACAGCAGGGGCACGACACGATCTGGGTCATTGTTGACCGACTAACCAAGTCAGCGCACTTCCTACCCGTTCACACCACCTGGACTAGGGAGCGATTAGCCCAAGTCTATCTCAGCGAGATCGTGAGACTGCATGGAGTGCCGGCATCGATCACATCGGATAGAGACACACGCTTTGTTTCGAAGTTTTGGCAGAGCCTACAGCAGGCCCTGGGGACCAGATTGCAGTTCAGCACGGCCTTTCACCCCCAAACGGACGGACAGTCGGAGCGAGTGATTCAGACGCTGGAGGACCTGCTGCGAGCCTGTGTGCTAGACTGGGGGATCGGTTGGGAGCGTTACCTGCCCCTTGTCGAATTCGCCTACAACAACAGCTACCAGGCCAGCATCCAGATGGCACCCTATGAGGCCTTGTACGGCAGACGCTGCCGGTCCCCGATCTGTTGGGACGATTTAGGGGAACGGAAGTTCTTGGGACCCGACTTAGTGGAAGAAACCGAAGAGAAGGTTCGCCTTATCAGAAAGCGCCTACTGACCGCCCAGAGTCGGCAAAAGAGCTACGCGGATCGGAGACGCCGGGACCTGGAATTCCAGGTGGGTGAACACGTGTTTTTGCGGGTCTCGCCGTCCAGAGGAATCAAGCGCTTTGGGTTAAAGGGCAAGCTGAGCCCACGGTTTGTGGGGCCGTTCGAGATCTTGGAGCGCATTGGCCCAGTGGCTTACCGCCTCGCCCTACCGCCGAACCTCAGCCGGGTGCACGACGTGTTCCACGTCTCAATGCTCAAGAAATACCTCCCGACCCATCGCATGTCCTGGACGTCTCGACACTCGAACTGAAGGAGGACCTAAGCTTCGAGGAAGCCCCGGTACGGATTCTAGCACGAGAGAACAAGACGCTCCGAAACCGAGTCATCCCCTACGTAAAGGTGCTTTGGAACAACCACGAGGAGCGGGAAGCGACGTGGGAACTGGAATCCAGGATGAGGGAGGGCTATCCCTACCTTTTCACCGAGATCCAGGTTTGAGCTTCGAGGACGAAGCTCGTTTTTAAAAGGTGAGTGGTGTAGTATCCGCTGGCAAAATGTTATGGTTCCATCTTTGGGTCTACTTTTGTTAGTCTTTTTCTTTCGCGTTTCGTTCAGGGGTCCGGGAAGGGGGACTAATTAATTCTGTGTTTCTGGACAGATCGTCGGGGCTCGCGAGTATTTTTAGTCAATAAAGCTCGCGAAACGGAGTCCGCCGGCGAAATCGGTTTTGGATTCCGACTCCGGAATCTCCCGGAATAAATTCCAGAAGGTGACGGTAAGCTCGGTTGACCAACGCGGGTAACCAGTCAGACCGGACCCTGGTTCGAACCCAACCTTTCGTTTAATTGGGTTTATTTTTGATTAGGGAACGGTTCCGTCCCTTTTTCCCCTTTCTCATTATATCCGTCTCAACCTCCCTCACCCTAGGGTACGATACCGAGCGCGGACTAGGAGCCAAAAATCCCACCCCAACCGTACCCTCTCCCTCACCAATCGTGCGGAAGATCCAGGCGGCGAGACCAAGGCAGAGAGGAAGACGACTTCACACCTCTTGGGGTCGAAACCGCGGGACCGGATCATCATTCTCTCGAGGTGAGCACGTTAGGGTTTACTTTTTCCCGTTCTTGTTTCTTGTTCTTGATCAGAGTAGTTCGAGGAGGAGGGGTGAGGGCATCGCCGGAGTCCGGCGCGGACGAAGCCGCATGCGGGAAATGCCCGCATGCGGACGGCATGCCGGCGGCCGCGCAACCCCGCATGCGGGCATCCCCCGCATGCGGGAGGGCTGCCGCCCAGCCGCGCGGGGGCTGGGGGGCGCGCAGCCCGCATGCGGGCAACCCGCATGCGGGCGGGGCTGGGGGCGCGCGGCCCGCATGCGGGCCAACCCGCATGCGGGCGGGCTGCCGCCCCAGCCGCGCGGGGCTGGGGGCGCGCGGCCCGCATGCGGGCAAACCCGCATGCGGGCGGGCTGCTGCCCCAGCCGCGCGGGGCTGGGGGGGCGGGCCCGCATGCGGGCAGCGGGGGCAGCGGGGAGTTGGTGTTGCGGGTGGGTTCCGCGGGAGTCGGGGCCGCCCGCGTTGTCGGTTCGCCCGGGGACGCCGCCACCTTCGCCAAACTGGCGGGGCGTGGCCGCGGTCGACCGGGAGGGCTGGGTGTTCCGCGTCCCCTTACTTGTGTGTACCTTTCGGGATGTTGATGGAGTTACTAACTCCGGTGAGACGGGTTTGTGTAGGTCCGGGCGGGCGCACCGGGACGCGAAAGAACCCGAAGTCGACCAGCAGCGCGACAGCGAGAGAGGTGGGTTTTCTTTGAGCCTAAGTATAGACTCGGTGGTTATGGACAGTAGTTTAATTTCATATTTGTAATACTAATGCTGACGGTTTCTATATTGCGATATTATTCTGTAACCGGTTCATTGTGCTCATGGTTGCGACACGCGCACCGCGGTCTGGCCACCGCAAAGGGTGCTCTTTTCCGGGAAAGCGGTCTTCGACCCGTGTTAACCCACAAGGTGAAGTGGTGGGGGCCCCCGTAGGTGTGGGGTTTGAAGCATCAAAAGGTGGGGGTAAAAGGTGCGACCTGTCGGGATAGGCATCCGACGAGGTCAGGTGCCCCAAGGTGTGAGCGGCGTGTTCTGTCGGGATAGGTGCTCGATGGGAACAAGGTGTGTAGGTGTTATAGGTATTACAGATGTTGCAGGTGTTACATGTGTTCGCGGGTCACACTTCCAGTGGGTTGAGTGGGTGCTCCGGATAGTTTTACTGTTGGTTTGGTTTTCCCTTTACTGCTTATTATCATTATCGCATGTCGCTGACTTCCACTCCGTGACAGGTTCTTCCAGGGGTGAGCGGTAGGTGGCGGTGAGGTCGGGACAGGAGTGGTCGGGCTGCGAGGAGCCCTAGTTTGTATCCCCTTTCTTTTTCCTGCATTTCATTTGATACTATCGACTACGGTGTGGTTCGCGATACCCTTGTGGGGTCGGTGTGGATGTGATTCCCGGTGTTCCGGATTTGATATTATGTTTCCTTTTTTCGCCCGTTGGCCATTTTCCAAAGCAAAGTAACTAGAAAAGGACTTCGAAAACTATCTTTTAAAAATATGGGGTCGTGTGGGCCCGTTTTTGCAAACCTGTGGATTTATGGCATCTTTCTAAACCGTTTTCAAAACCTCGGGTCGTGTGGGCCTGTTTTCAAAACTGTGAGTTTATCCTTTCAACTTGTTTGGCGACGGGCGTTCTCCTTAGTTTACATTGTTGGTTGAATATTTGAGACTGTTGTGATTAATTGAATGCTTGTATTGAGAGATTGTATAGTGCGACGCCGTGCATATACAGGGGAGACTCTGCCCGATTTTCGAGTGAACCTGTATATGTGGCGGGTCTGGGCGCGCGCCGGGGAGGTCTGAATCAAATCAAAAAAATTTTATTATTAAAGGAACTTGAACTACCAACTCTTTGTTTTCCGCTGAGCGAGACCCCCGGGGCGTGACACATTCACCGCTCCGTAAATGTGAAATTCTGAGTGTGAGTGAAAAAGTTTTCTCAATCACTTCACTAAAAGAAAAGGTTCTTGAATTCAAACATGTTAGCAACCCACCAAAAGCTCCGTTCGCACCAATAAGAACGAATTTATCAAAAAAGGAATCACAAAAGCTATGAAGGAAGGAGTTCGAAACAACACCGACCTTAGTTTCTTGCAAGCACACCACAACATTTCTAAACCTAGACACCACACACTTAACCACTCTTCTTTTGGAGGGATCATTAAGTCCCCTTACATTCCAACTACAAATACGAAACATAGCAAAAGAAAACTACACCCTAACAAGAACACGCTAGGAGAGAACCTCAAAATTACACTTTACAACAATCACACTTTACAATAACCTCAAAACTACACCCCAACAACAATCACACTTTACAATAACCTCTCAACAAACCTCAAAATTACAAAATAACAATTCAAACTTAAGTGGGTGGGGTAAACTCAGCCACTGAATTTACAACTATTGGAAAGTGCGGATGGAAATTTTTCTACAATTCCTAGATTTTGATCTTTGGGATATTGTAGAAAATGGCTACATCAAACCTACTAGAGCAACTTGCATGTGGAAGGTAGAGGACAAGGCTAAATTTAATTTGAACTCTAGAGCGATGAACGCTCTTCATTGTGCTCTCTATTAAAACGAGTTCAATCGAATTTCTACGTGCAAAACTATAAAAGAAGTTTGGGACAAATTAGCTGTTGTTCATGAGGGGACAAGTCAAGTAAAAGAGTTTAAGATAAATATGCTTACTCGTGATTATGAAATATTGTGTACAACAAAATGAAAGTATTACTGATATGTACACTAGGTTTGCAAATATTATTAATAGTTTAAAAGCTTTGGAAAAGGACTTTTCTGATGCAAATTTAGTCAGAAAAATACTTAGGAGTTTTTCTCAAAATGGACCTTGGGATCCAAAGTTGGAAGCCATTCAAGAAGCGCGCAACCTCAACAAATTTTCATTGGAGGAACTCATAGGGTCCCTTATGATTTATGAGTCGCGATTAAAGACGGAGTCCTCTACCTCCATCATTCATCCTGAAACGAAAAATATAGCCCTCAACTCTAACGAGGGAGATGGAGGCGACTCCGACAATGCCACTAACGACGAGATCCAATTTCTTAGAAGAAAATTAAATAATATCGTACAAAGAAAACACTTAGCTAGGTGGTCCAGCAAAGCTAATGGTAGATCAAACTTTTTTAAAAGGGACGTCAAATGTTACAATTGCAACAAAACTGAGCACATGAACCCAAAATCAAAGTAAGTCTCCTCGAAAGGAGGAAAAAAAGAATAAAACCTTCTCTGCCGCTTGGAGTGACGATAGCGACAATGAGTAATCAAATAAGGAGGTCTCCAACTTAAGCCTTACATATAATGATGCACCTTCAAATCTTTGTTTTATGACAAATATAGAAGATGACGTAAAAAATCTAACTTTCGATGAATTTTTAGATACTTTTTATGATCTTTATGATGATCTCCAAAAATTTGGTCCCAAATATGCTTATGTAAAGAAACAAAATATATCTTTTATTTTCAATTTAACTTATTACAATCCGAAAATAAAAGTTTAAAAATGAGTTAAGTTATTTAATAAGCAACTTGAGACCAAAAGTGGTGATGAAAAATCATAAAGAAACTATTTTATTTAAAACTGAAAATGATATGGGCTAAAGTCTAAATACGATATTGGGCGGACTTGGATATCAACACAAGTCTAGTCAAAAGAAAAATATTTTTAATCCATTAGCAAAATATTCAAATGATGATAAAAATGTGTGTTGGGTCGAAAAATCGCCGGTGCCGATCGGCCCGTGGGGGTGACCCTCTGATGTGAATACACGGCGTGCCAATGGATCAAGCGATTGGGTCGAGGATGGATCCGCTCGGCCCGGTTCTTCTCAATCAACTCTCGAACGAGCTCGGCCTAGATTAGCCGTACTGGGGTTGTGAGAAAGGCAGAGTTCAGCCTAGAATAGCCGAATTGAGATGAGAAGACAGAAATTTGACACGGCTAAGTAGCCGACTGTAGGATTTGTATTGATTGGAAAGGGGTTACAAGGATAACAGGTAGTCAATTACAAGTAAACATATTCCTAGAAAATACGGTAAAGTTATCTAGGAATGCAGTAAATGCAGATATGAAAAGTATGAAAAAGTAGGGGTGGTCCTGGCCTACGAGATTGCAGGACCCCTTTTTCTTTGTTGGTTCACTTATTTATGCATTTACGAACCAAGTGTATACCTGCCGATTTTAGGAATCGGCGTGATCTAAGGGGAATCATCATAAATTCCTCAACTACTTCCTTTTAAGTCGATTCTCCTCAGTAGGATAGTAGTCGTTTTCCGTCTAGGTTCATCCCCTAATCGACGCACCAATGCGTGATCTTCGGCGCCTTTCAATACTGGGCGACGCTTGCCGTTCCAGAGTCAGTTACGAGATTCGCGCCCAAATCTCGCATTCCTCCTTTCTAGCGTTTTTTCTTCTTTGGCTCAAACAGCCGAGAGTTGACCCTGACTTCGCCTTTTCGACGTTCGACTGAGACGGTATGATATTTGCTTTCAGCTGAGGTCAGTTCTCTGAATGAGTCGATACCCCTCATTGGCCGCTTCTCCTGTCGGCCGATGGCGTGCGTCACGTGTCATGCGCGCTCATGTGATCGAGGCCAGTCTTGGTCAAGACGCGGGTCATTCTCTGCTGGCTTATTCCCTTATCGGCTGATGCCCTTAGCCGATAGTATACGCCACTCGTCACCTTCTCAGGTGACAAAAAATTTTGGTCTCAACAATACCCCCTCGGCAATCGCCTGATGTGTCGTTCGGGTGATTGTCGAAGTTGAGTCAAAAGTCTGGCGTGCAGAAAATGTCCACGATCGTCCTCGTACTCTGGCAGGATATTTGTCCATTGTCTGAGGGATTCGCGACCAGATGTTGATCTTTCTTGATTCTCGGCGAATCTATCATTCGTCGTTTCTTTTTTAAATACTGCTATTTTCCGAGGGGCGACTGTCATCATTTCGCTCATTCTCGTCGACCTATAAATAGGACCCTGCTCGCAGCTCTCTTCGTATCGTCCTTTTCATCTACAATGACTCTCATGCCCTTAGTTTTTCGTTGTTGCAAGTATTTTCGAGGCAACTTATCAATCTGAATTTGGCGGCGTTTTGACGCCGGCTGATAAAGACTTATTTCCACCTTAGAGTTCTAACGAAGTTTTTTCTATGGAATCCTCTATGTGTGACCAACCGATCCGAGATCTTACGGGTGGTGGACCAGTCGATTTATTTTATTAAAATACTAGTATATTTCTTAAATGAATGAAGGTTAATAAAATTTTCATTGATTGTTCATATATTTTTTTAAAAAATATTTTTTTACAATGCATAATTAATTTATATTATTTAAAAAATAATTTATATATATTTATCAAAATGTCGAAATTATGGACGTGCATCCAGGTCAAATACAAATCCAACACATATACGCAAGACTTATATCAACATGTGATACATAACACCAAACAATTTTTTTAAAAAATTACAATAACCACAAAATAATTAAAATAAAAAAAAAAAGAATCACCTTCCCAATGTATTAGAGTTGGTGGAGAAAAAACTTGGCCTCCCTATGCAGCAGCCCATTAACACCAACACCCCTCCAATTCCTTAATATTACATAGGATGTGAATTTAGGGGGGAAATAAAACATAAATATGATAGCAACTATGCATTCGTGTTGGTAGCGCACGATTCTAATTGAATTTGCTCTTTCTTTTCTATAATAGGATTATTTTAGAAATCTCCTTAATTCATTTCCTCTACTTTACAGTGAAATTAATTTTTTCTGTTTTTTTTTTTCTTTTTTTTTTTTTGATATAGTAAAAAGAGGGGGGGAAAACACCTTGAAGCGATCCGAAGTAGCATTGCGAGGAAAGATATTCTTCGATTTTTTATTTTTTATTTTTTTTTTGGGTTGATTGGAGAAGTAGAGGAGGTTTCGAAAGAAGAGAAGGGCAGACTGGAAGGGGGAGAGAACAGATAGTGCGTCTTGTTGTTAGCGACGGTGGATTGGGAAAATGATTGTCTGCTCACCAGGTCAACCTGTACATTTCACGACTTACCTTTTTCGAAAATACTAAATGTACATTCATTTTTAACTATACATCATACACCCCCATTCATTCTAGGATGAAATAAATTTTATTCATCACTTCGAAGTGATGGGTGAAGAAGTCTCCATCCTTGAATAGGTGGATCTATACCCAAAAATGGGTGTAGATGTAGCATTGCTCACTTTTTATATTGAAAATACTATTGTATAGTCAAATAATATATATATATATATATATATATATATTATATATATATATATATATATATATATATATATATATATCTATATATATATATATAATATATATATAGTTGGCTAGAATACTATCGATAACACCAAACAATTGGTGCTATCAAGTTTTCAGTCATTGGATGAAAAGATATGCGGTTGGGATTATAGTGGTTTCCTAAGATTTTTACTATTCAACCAACCACCTAGTAAACCCTAGCGGCCCCCTATAATCCCAACCGCATATTTTTTCATCCAACGGCTAAAAACTTGACAGCACCAATGACTTGGTACTATCGATAGTATTCTAGCCTAATTCTCTCTCTCTCTCTCTCTCTCTCTCTCTCTATATATATATATATATATATATATATTATAATTTTTTTATCTGGAAAATATTAAGAGATAAGAATATTTAAAATTTTATTTAAATGAGTAAAATAAATTTATTTAATGCTAAATAGATATAATTTTAAATGCAGATATAAAAAATAAAAATTTTGTCCGCATCCGCCTTGAAATCAAATCTGAATAAATTTTACAATGTTATATTCTTAATTAATATTTTGTAAATTTATATTTCAATGTTATATATTTTCAAATATGTTAAAAAAACTAATTATTTCAAATTCAGGTTCAACTTTGGGATTTTGAAAACACGCTCCCAATCCGACCGGTGACATTTCTATTTCATCCTAAGATTTAGAAAACTCTTAAAGATTTTAACATTAAAAAAAATTGGCAAGATAAGGATAAGTATTCAGAATGGATCTTAGATGAGGTGTTGGAAAAATTCGGTACTCGCTTCGGTACCAGATTCTCTGAATCCGTAATTCGTTTCGATACCGCAATCCGCTCTGGTACCGCCTAGAGTTGGGATTCCGCAGCGGAAATGTCAAATCAAATTTTTATCAAAAAATCCATCATCTTAATAAAACTGGAACCAATACAACCACAAATAGAAAAAAACCAATATAAGTAAATATGCAGGTGAAATAAGATTTATTAACCAAGAGAAGAATTACACCGATTACACAGACTTCTCTTCTGCAATAGAGTAGTTTCAACCTGAACCCTCCTCCTGAATCTCTCTCATCCTTCTCTCGTCTTCTATAAACCTAGAAGACTATGGGTGTGGCTAAATCTTAACCCTCACCACCTCCATGGATATTACCATTATGGGTGTGGCTAAATCCTAGCCCCCACCACCTCCATGGGTATTACCACCATCGATCGTAGGTATATCCTCCTTAACACCACCGTGAATATGAATACCACTATATGGGTGTGGCTAAATTCTAGCCCCCACCACCTTTGTGGGTATTACCACCATCGTGAGTATAATAACACATATGATATATTTATAACTTACATCAAAAACTATCCAAATCCTAGTCTAAATAGATTTTTATTCTAATTAATATTTAAATCTTAACAAATTTATCTCTTTAAAATTTAAATATTAATCTTAATCCAATTAGTATTCAACTACAAATATAATCAAATCCTAACAATCTCTATCTTGATTTGATTTGTAGTCTTCAATCGCTACATCTAGCTCTCCTAGCCCCCACCACCTTCATAGGTATTACCACCACCGTGGGTATATCTTGTTAGGATTTCCATATATGTGGCCTAATTAATTATATTTAAATTTGGATTTACTATAGATAAGGTCAATCCTAAAAGATATAGAATTACTTGATATGGTATATCTTATCCCTTTCCCATTTATTTAAATTAAATAGAATCCTAACCGACTTTGATGGGAAGTCGATCTGGAATCTATATAAAGGGGTACTGGTCCTGCCACCTACTCATGTGCATTCTGGTAAGATTATCCATTAAATCCACACCATACGGAAGAGTGCCTGAGAAAGGAGGAGAAACCAGATTACCTAGTTCGGTCGGTACTGTTTAGTATTGCAACCGAATTTCTTGCTTCCGCTGTTTAATCAAGAATTTCTTCTCGATGGCGCTCTGTAAGTTATTTTACAGTTTTATTTATGATCCTGAATATTGGTATTTATTGGTTTTATTTTATGCCATATAAATTCCATCAATTGGTATCAGAGCCAGTTAGATAAATTTAATATTGTATGCTTTATTAAATTGAATTGAATAATGATGAATTTATTTTTAAAACGGATTTTAGACTTTGAATCTAATTATATATAGTCAAGATTTTCTTGAAATATTGCCACGTCGTATGATTTGTTCATGGCCATCTTATTGTTGTTGATGTGCTTTATTTTCTTCTTTTTTTTAATTTGGATATCGTTATTTCTTAGTTTCCCAATTTTGAAAAAGACGTTATAAGGCCACTCGGTGTGACCTTACTGTACGACACCACTACATCATTTTGGTTTGTCGTAATTTTGGGACTCTATGGGTTGTTTGGATGAAATCCAATTAATTGAAGAAAAATAAATTTGTGGTTTGTGCCTCTTTTGGATCCGAGGCAATATAATTCTTACGATTGTGGCTATCTTTCTTTTATTGGACTTTAATCTGTTATTAAAATTTATTTATTTGTTCCGAATTCATAAAAGATTACTTTTAATTATTATGTTTATTAATTCATCTTATTTCGATTCATGAGTTAATAAAGTATTGTGAACATAAAGAATCCGTTCACATAAGGATTTAAATTTTGCATACAATATTAATTTATCATAAATTTATTTATCTGATATTTATGGTAAAATATGGATATACATAAATTTTATGAATGCAATATTATATTTTAAATTATTGCATGTATATTTATGTATATCATAAAGTGTTATTTTGATCAGACATAACATGAAAATTAAATAATCATAATTGTTGTTAGATTATTTAAATCTAGACGCTAAGTTAAATTAATTTATTACTTCGATTAATTAGGTGCAAGCCAAAGCGGCCCTAACTAAAGAATAATAAATTAATTTACTTTAAAGTAGCGTTCTTTTGGATAATTTTCATGTTAATTATACGGCACTAAGTCAAATTAATTTATTATTTCAACTGTTCGGGTGCAAGCCAAAGCGGCCTCGTTCAGAAGAAATAGTGAATTAATCGCTTTAAAGAAGTGCATGTAGAAATTGCACCCTATTGTTTAGTATGATTCTAGACATAAAGGTATATGGGTGGTGTAGGATGGTAATTTTCTTGTAACTCGTTTGGAGAAATTTGCCTGGCCAAAGCTGACAATTTCTTCATATGGGAAACTTGAAATTATCACGATCTACAGAAAGTCTAAATTAATTTCTGATAAAGAAATTGCATATTTATGCTCGTAACTCTGCTCCCAAAGGAGGGGTTATGATGTCATATAAAGTATATGCATAAAGAAAGAAAGAAAAATATTTATGCTCATAATTCTGCTCCCAAAGGAGGTGTTGTGATGTCATATAAATTATATTTTTCTAATTTTGGTGTGGAATATTATGATGTGGTTTCTTATTAATAAAGACATGCATTTTATTTTTCAGCTATGACTTCATCCTTTGTTCCTATTGGTGATTCTGTTCCTATGCTTAATGGTTCTAATTACTCGGAGTGGAAAGAACAGATTATGCTTACATTAGGGTGTATGGATCTCGATTTGGCTCTAAGAGAGGAAAAACCTCTTCCTCTTACAGATCAAAGTACGCCAATCCAAACAGCATTTTTGGAAAAGTGGGAGCGCTCTAATCGACTTAGTTTGATGCTGATGAAGGCGCGTGTCGGTAAAAACATTCGGAACTCTATTCCTGAATGTAAGACAGCCCGCGATTTCTTAAATGCTGTGGAGCAACAGTTTGTAAGCTCCAGTAAAGCTTTGGCAAGTACCCTAATGAATAAACTGTCTTCCATGAAGTACTCCGGAAATGGCTCGATTCGCGAGCACATTATGGAAATGCGAGATATTGCAGCGCAGCTCACTGCACTTGAAGTAACCATCTCTGATTCATTCTTAGTGCACTTTATTTTGAACTCCTTACCATCTGAATATGGACCATTTCAGATCTCTTATAACACACATAAGGATAAATGGTCAATCAATGAATTGTTGACTATGTGTGTGCAAGAGGAAGGCAGATTGATACAAGAAAAACAAAATACAGTTGACTTTGTTTCTCACAAGGGACAAATAAAGCGTACTAAGAATGGTAAAGGCAAGAATGGCTCGAAAAAGAAGAACATGGAAGTCATGTCTGGTTCACAAAGCCAATCAAGTAATTGGACTCCCAAGTGCTTCTTTTGCAAGAAAAAGGGTCATATAAAGAAAGACTGTCTAAAGTATCAGAAATGGCTCCAGAAGAAAGGTAAGTTTCTGGTTTTGATGCATGAGTTGCATTTAGTTTCTGTTCCATCTAATACTTGGTGGATTGACTCTGGTGCCACATGCCATGTGGCGAATTCCGTGCAGGGATTTCTAAACCGCAGAAAACCCAATAAAGATGAAGCCACTATCTATACTGCTGAAGGAAATCCAACTAAAGTTAAATTTGTAGGAACATTTAGATTAGTTCTTTCTGGTGGTTATGTTTTGGATCTAAGTGATACTTTTTATGTTCCAAATTTTTCAAAGAATTTAATTTCTATTTCGAAACTTGTTGGTTTGGGATATAGTTTCAATTTTGATAATAAAGTTTTTTCGTTATCCTACAAATCTGAGATAGTTGGCTCTGGTGTTTTGGAAAATAATCTATATAAAGTATCTTTAGATCATTCGTATAGTGAAATCCTTCTTACCATGCACGGAAATGTTGGATCAAAACGTGGCATTAATAATGAAAAGTCATCCATGTTATGGCATAGGAGGTTGGGACACATATCGAAACAGAGAATCCAAAGGTTAATTAGAGAAGGAATTTTGGATGATCTTGACTTCTCTGATTTTGGAACGTGTGTGGACTGCATAAAGGGAAAGCAGACCAAAACCTCCTCTAAAGGTGCCAAAAGGTGTGATGGAACATTAGAGCTGATTCATACGGATATATGCGGACCTCTCCCTCTTACGTTTACTGGCCATAAATATTTTATCACATTTACTGATGACTACTCTCGATATGGCTATCTTTACTTGCTTAAAGAGAAATCTGAAGCATTAGATGCCTTTAAGGCATATAAGGCTGAAGTAGAGAATCAACTCGAGAGAAAGATAAAAGTGGTCAGATCAGATAGGGGTGGTGAATATTTTGGTAGACAGACAGATAAAGGCCAAATTCCTGGGCCTTTCGCTAAGTTTCTAGAGCAGTGCGGGATTGTTCCACAGTACACCATGCCAGGCACACCTGAGCAGAATGGTGTTGCTGAAAGAAGGAATCGCACATTAATTGATATGCTCAGGAGTATGATCAGTAATTCTACCCTTCCGATATCATTGTGGGGTGAGGCGCTCAAAACTGCCATATATATTCTTAATCGGGTCCCTACTAAGGCTGTCACTAAGACTCCTTTTGAGCTTTGGACAGGTAGGAAACCCAGTTTAAGACATTTTCATACATGGGGTTGTCAAGCTGAGGCCAAATTGTATGACCCACAAATAAAGAAATTGGATCCTCGAACCATTTCAGGATATTTTATTGGTTATTCAGAAAGGTCCAAAGGGTATAAGTTTTACTGTCCATCACTTCCTATAAAGATTGCAGAAACTAAAACAGCACGGTTTATTGAGGATGAAACAGTTAGTGGGAGCTCTGAACCTCGATTCGTTGAATTTGATGAAATTCAAGAGCATTTAGATTCTGTACAGAATATACCCATTATTGTTCCTAATAATTTGATGGTTCCAGTTCCAATAGAACAACAAGTTATTTTGGAACCACAAAGTGAAGGTGAACCTATCATTGATAATCCACATCAAGATTTACAAGTGGATGATCAGATAGATTTAAGAAGATCCTCAAGACAGAGAAGACCGGCTATGTTTAGCGATTATATTGTCTATCTTTATGAGAATGGTCAGAATTTTGATGATCCTCTTAGTTTTTCCGAAGCCATAAATAGCAGTAATGCAACAGAATGGTACAATGCCATGAAAGATGAAATTGAATCCATGAACCACAATAAAGTATGGGATCTTGTTGAGTTACCTATAGGAGTTAAACCTGTAGGATGCAAATGGGTTTATAAAATCAAATGGGACTCCAAAGGTAACATAGAGAAATACAAGGCCCGTCTTGTGGCGAAAGGGTTTACTCAGAAAGAAGGCATTGATTATAAAGAGACTTTCTCTCCGGTATCGAGAAAGGAATCTTTCCGTGTGATTATGGCTTTGGTTGCTCATTACGATCTCGAGCTATACCAGATGGATGTAAAAACTGCTTTTTAAATGGAGATCTTCATGAAGAGGTATATATGAGTCAACCTGAAGGATTCTCGCAAAAAGAAAAGGAGCACTTGGTATGCAAATTAAAGAAATCAATATATGGACTAAAACAGGCCTCCCGACAATGGTACTTAAAGTTTAAACAAACCGTTTTAACCTTTGGTTTTAAAGAAAACATTGTTGATCAATGTATATATCTGAAGGTTAGTGGGAGTAAAATAATTTTCTTAGTCCTTTATGTTGATGATATTTTGCTTGCCAGTAACGATCTCGGACTATTGCATGACACTAAAGAATTTCTTTTCCAAAATTTTGAAATGAAAGATTTAGGTGAGGCCTCATATGTTCTCGGTATTGAAATTAAAAGAGATAGACATAAAGGTTTACTCGGTCTATCTCAAAAGGCCTACATAAAGAAAGTTTTGGAAAATTTTGAAATGCATAATTGTAAACCGAGTGTTGCTCCCGTTCAGAAAGGGGATAAGCTTAATGCTTTTCAGTGTCCCAAGAACCAATTAGAAATTGAACAGATGAAAACCATACCATATGCCTCTGCAGTTGGTAGTCTTATGTATGCACAGACGTGCACACGTCCGGATATTGCTTTTGCCGTTGGATTGCTTGGCAGGTATCAAAGTAATCCAGGTATGGAGCATTGGAAGGCTGCTAAGAAAGTTATGAGGTATTTGAAGGGTACTTTGGATCATATGCTGATATACAGGAGATCAGATCATTTGGAGCTGATCGGATATTCAGACTCTGATTTTGCGGGATGCCCAGATACCAGAAAGTCTACAACTGGGTATATTTTTCTGCTTGCTGGTGGAGCGATTTCATTACTGCTCCTTCGACCATGGCTGCAGAGTACATTGCATGTTATGAGACCACATCACAGGCTATTTGGCTTAGGAATTTTATCACAGACTTAAAGATTGTGGACTCCATTGCTCGTCCAATAAAGATTTTCTGTGATAGTTCAGCTGCAGTTTCCTTTGCCAATAACAACAAGATTACGACGGGGTGTAAACACTTGGACACCAAGTATCTGTGGTGTGAGAGAGAAGATAAATGAAGGATATGTTAGAATTGAATACATCAGTACCAAGTGTATGGTTGCAGACCCAATGACCAAGGGGCTAGCACCTGGGTCATATAAAGATCATGTTTGTAGCATGGGTCTAATGAGTTCTTTTGATGTATAAGATTATGACATTATTTTTATCTTTTTTCAATAAAGTTACAGTTTTAATGCAGCTGTATTGGACCGTTTAATAGACATAAAGCTTTGTCTGTTAACGAATGGACATAAAGTTTTAGTTCATTCATAAAGTTGTGCCATATAAAGTGCTTGGCTAGGAGATGAAGATGATATGGTAATTATGGAAGGAAAATTTCAATATAGAGAGGTGGACCGCCATAGTTCCTATCATTGTAGTCTTTTAGTTTGAGTTAAGGATCAAGTGAGTTCTAAGGTATTTGACCATAAAGTTTCCAATAATGCGCAATAAAGTTTGGAATATAGAAATCCGTTCATGAAATATAATTAATATAAGCCAAGTGGGAGATTGTTAGGATTTCCATATATGTGGCCTAATTAATTATATTTAAATTTGGATTTACTATAGATAAGGTCAATCCTAAAAGATATAGAATTACTTGATATGGTATATCTTATCCCTTTCCTATTATTTAAATTAAATAGAATCCTAACCGACTTTGATGGGAAGTCGATCTGGAATCTATATAAAGGGGTACTGGTCCTGCCACCTACTCATGTGCATTCTGGTAAGATTATCCATTAAATCCACACCATACGGAAGAGTGCCTGAGAAAGGAGGAGAAACCAGATTACCTAGTTCGGTCGGTACGGTTTAGTATTGCAACCGAATTTCTTGCTTCCGCTGTTTAATCAAGAATTTTTCTCGATGGCGCTCTGTAAGTTATTTTACAGTTTTATTTATGATCCTGAATATTGGTATTTATTGGTTTAATATTTTATGCCATATAAATTCCATCATATCTACCTTAACATCCCTTAAAATAATAACACATATGCTACATCTAGCTCTCCTAGCCCCGACCACCTCCATGGGTATTACCACCACCGTGGGTATATCTACCTTAACATCCCTTAAAATAATAACACATATACTATATTTATGGCTTACATCAAAAGCTATTCAAATACTAGTCTAAATAGATTTTTATTCTAATTAATATTTAAATCTTAACAAACTTATCTCTTTAAAATTTAAATATTAATCTTAATCCAACTAGAATTCAACTACAAATAATATAATCAAATCCTAACAGAAGGTATATATAAAATTTACATTCTTTTTGGGTGTGTATAGATGACAATACTTTTTACGATTAGGCGTTGTTTGGTTAA
>CM054951.1:8810204-8878948 GCA_029168755.2 Tillandsia fasciculata | reverse complement strand
GGAGAGGGAGAATCGTGACGTGGACGTGGAAAGGAGAGCACGCACGTGTCACGGACGGTGGCCAGGATCCTTCGACACGTGTGAACCCGGCATGTAACGGTACTCACTTCACTCTGCTCGCACAGTTAAATCCATCCTTCAAAAAATGATCGAAACAACTTTGATTTGCACGAAATCTTTATTGTAAACCCATGCAATAGTTTTTTTTTTCTTTCTCTTTTTATATTTTTCATGTTGATTACATATTATTTAGATTTAATTCTATTTTTTTATTTCAATAAAATCTTCTATATTATATAGTTTTGATTAGGTTACATATTTAATTCTTATTTTTCTAACTATCATATATATCTAAAAAAATATGAAAAAATATTTTAATAAACGGGTAACTACACTAGTTAAATAGTATAGTAGCGAATTCTCTCTCTTTCCTCTCTCTCCCTCTCTCTCTCTCTTCTCTCTCTCTATCTAATATATATTATATATAATATATTTCAGTTATTATACTGCGATGAGTATGATTGATTTCGTACTCATAAATTATTTTCGATAATAAAATTTTTAAATTAATAATTCATATCGTTAAAGATAATTTAGATAATTTTAAACATATAGAAACTAAATATCATAATTTTTTAATATTATTTATATCAAAAGATTTTAAAATTGAAAAATTTCAACGACGGACATAAAATATTTGTCGGTTTAACAGTATAAAAAAATAAAAATTAATTAAATTTTTTATAAAAAATTCTATATTAAAAAATCTAATTCTAAAATTTTAAATTAAAAAAATCTAATTCTCTATTGGTAAAAAATTATTCGATTTTAATCATTCATTTTATGTTAACTTAATAAACTTTATAATAATTTCAAAAAAAATATGAAATTTATTTTTTATTAACAGAGTAAAATGTAATCAATTGGCCTCAAATTCTTAAAATAGAGTAAGATTTCCTTAAAGAAAGCTAAATGGACATTTAATCCACAACATAATAATAAAAATTTCGAACACACCCCTTCCAGTTTAACTCATCTAGTATGGAATCTGAACAATAAACTTCTGAGAAAACACAACATCCAGGATCAATAAAGATTATGCAATTATGCCCAAAATTGCACTTCAGTTCACACAGAAAAGCCAATAAAATAACTTTATAAAAATTAAAAGGAAAAGCAAAGACTATGGATCTTCTCTAGAACACATATGGAGACACATCAGGGTACTGCAGCTGTAGGATATAACTGAACCCAGGCAAATTCCTCTTTGTAACCCATGCTTATTTCACAGGATTCTAAACATGTGTATACAACAATAGTTGCCCAATCAAGGGAGTCCTGATCATTTTTCACCCCGAAGTAATAAAGCAACTGCGGCATGATCTGCATAGGTAAATCATTCTTTAGGGTGTGCCAATTTGAATATCTAATAACAATTCAGGGTACTGTAGTAAAATCTGATTCGCAGGCTCATATGCTGAGAGTAAAATTAAGATTCTTTTCAAGGGTATAAACATAAATATATAAGCTAACTGGTAAAAGGAGAACGAAAGGTCTACTAAACCTGGAATTCATAGCATAATGGGCCTTTACAGTAGCTGCATGAAGGAATATCGGCTTTAGATGGACGGCCAATTGATAAAGGCCACAGTGGTCTCGCCATTGGATCTCGGCAATATCTGTTCAAAAAAAGTTTTTAAGAAACTTATAATCAGTATAACCAAAAGTAGCAAAAGAAAATTCATATTAAGAGAGGAAAAGGAAAATAATACGAAATCGACCTTACGAGTACAGCAGTAAATTTCAAGGAACACCAATTGGTTAGAAAGAAATTCATTACAGACATTAATCGTGTAATGATGGTTGCAAGGCATGAGAATGCTTTCACCTTAAAACTTGCTCCGGTGCTCTGGCGAGTCGCTCTTGGAAAGATGCCCAACTCTTTTTATCAGCGTCAGCCTGCATATAGATACGCAGATCTGCGTAAGGCCATGAATGCAACTATAACATTGCGTGAACTCAAATATGGCAGAGGCAAACCTCAAATTGATCCATCAACGACTGCGCCATCTCATCTTTCTTATTATTATATGTTGGAACCAGAGATGTTGAGGAGCTATTCTCTTCAGAAACCTCAGAATTAAAAACATATTCATCCTCAATCGCAATCTCATATTCAGGCCATAATGTGGTGCTCGAAACTGTAGATAATAGAAATGCATATCATTTATTTCGATAATTTAATAGCTTAAAAGGACATATAACTAAGAATTTACATTTTTCCAAAGCTTGAAGCCTTTCCCTGTTATCAACTAGAGGAGAATCAGATGCTTCAAAACTGATTATATGACGACAATCATTCTTATGTCCCGATCGCCAGTGCAATGCCTGATAAAGAGAAAATAATGACAAAATGATTTCTTTATGAAAACAGAAAGGTAAATGAAGAACTAAAGCCAAGAAAACACAGACAAATATCATATGTACAAACCTGATGATACTCCGAACAGTAGCGTGCTTTCCTACAACTACCGCAGAGTTTCTCTCCTTTCCATGTGCCGCACCAGCAGCAAAGCGAAACTAGAGAATCCATTATTAAAGCAGAAGGTGGAACCACAAAGCTACAGTCTTAGTCATTGTTCATAATTAACACATCTATACAGGTTTCTAAGAGGTTGATTAATATTTCCCATACTAAGACAACTTAACTAGAAAATTTACATACCGCAAACTGCAACCTTAAAGAAAATCTTAATCCCTAACAGAACAGCACATAACCTTTAAGAAAACCTCCTTATATCTATAAGAAAGGTCCTGATTATGGGCAGGAACATAGATAGATAGGAAAAAAAACAGTTTACAATAAAGTGATTGGAATGGAAAAACAGTGTTGCATCGTAAGGAAATCATCTGGAAAACATAAAAAAGAAGCTAAAAAATATATGAAAGAAGTACAGAAGACTTAATCGGATGAACAACAAAAGGGAACGATAATTACCTCCGGCGCACAGTGGCTTGTCAGTGCCGTCACGCCTCGGTGGTTCACTCGAGTAAAATGGATTTGTCGAGGAAACTGACACCGGAAAACCTTCACACTTGAACAATTTCCAGCAGGCAAAACCCAAATCAGGCAACCAAAATTAGACATTGGCAACCAAAATTAGACAAAAAAAACAATGATAGATTGACAAACAAAGAAAATTAAAGTGCAAAAGAAATGATAAATAAAAAACTGAACCACCTTCTACAAAGATTCCCTCCTTCATGCTTCCACTGTTCATGTTGGTCTCGAAGAAGGCACGACATCGACGGGCACATGAAAACGAATAACGTACGATGAAAAGTCGAATTTTTCTCAGAGATTGGAGCATAGATCTACAAAATCAATCATTACATTACCACGAAATCAAAATTCAAATCAAAAGAATAAAGAAATGGTATTACCTGAAGAAGGAATTGCAGAGGTTCTCCGCAAAAGCCACAACTGCGAGATTTCTCTGGCGGTAAGTTTACGGGATCCAACCAGGCCTTAAAACACAAAAATTAGAAAAAAAAAAAAAAAATCAACAAATAAGAATGAATTTCAGAAAAATTGGAGGGATTTTAAAAAAAAAAAAAAAGCTCAACTACCTCCTCGCAAGCCTTTTTCCACCCAATTTCCCCTTTTTTTTACAATAATTTTGGGCGAATTTTGGCCCAGCTATTAGATGAAGCACTACTTAGAATTAAATCAAAATTTTCTAAGCAAATTCTCTCTACAGTAGAAATTTAAGCATCAAATTGAAGCAACTAAACACTGGACTTAGTAAAGTCTGCACGCAAAAGCGGGGCCAAAAAAGCACTTAGCAAACGAAAAGAGGGAGTTTTAGGGTTCAGGACGTACAGGAACCGCTCCAGCTTTGCTCGGGAAGAGATGGCGGAGAAGCGATCGGAAATTCTTGGGCTTCTCGACGAACCCGAGGGTTACTCCCTCATCCTCTTCCTCCTCAACATCGTCGTGCTCGACCTCTTCATCGACTTCATCTCCCTCCACTCCCTCTATAGTAGTTATTCGCGGTTTAGCTCGGAATCCATCGTCGCCTTCGTGAGAAGATAAAGGGAAGGAGAAAACCATCTAATTCTCTACGGGGAGCTAGGGCTTGATCGGAGGAGAGAGAGATCGTTCTGTAACGAGAGGAACGGGGAGCTAGGGCTTGATCGGACGAGAGAGAGATAACTGACTTGGAAGGGAGAGAGTGGGCCGCAGACCGGAGGAGAGAGAGATCGTTCTGTAACGAGAGGAACGGGGAGCTAGGGCTTGATCGTACGAGAGAGAGAGAACGGGGATTTTTTAAAACTAACCCTCTAGAATTTAGATTTTTGCAAAATGACCTCGGCAAAAATAAATTTGCAAAACTAACCCTACTTTTGCCAGGTGGGCGCCACGGCGGACAGACGACCTGAAGTATGCCTCATGAAAGACGCTGAATCAATCAGCGTCTCCTAAAAAACCCTACGGAGACGCTGAATGAGTCAGCGTCTTCAGTATATTTTGAGAAGACGCTGATTCATTCAGCGTCTTCAGTGCTACACACTGCACCTCAGGACTTGGCCAATTTTTTTGCGAAATTGGCTAAGTCCTCAGATAAGAATTGGCCAAGTCCTGAGGTGCAGTGTGTAGCACTGAAGACGCTGATGAATCAGCGTCTTCTCAAAATATACTGAAGACGCTGACTCATTCAGCGTCTCCGTAGGGTTTTAGGAGACGCTGATTGATTCAGCGTCTTTCATCATGCATACTGAAGACGCTGAATCATTCAGCGTCTTCAGGTGGCCAATCCGCCGTGGCGCCCACCTGGCAAAAGTAGGGTTAGTTTTGCAAATTTTTTTTTGCCGAGGTTATTTGCAAAATAGGAAGTTTCAGAGGGTTAGTTTTAAAAAATCCCCAGAGAGAACTGACTTGGAAGGGAGAGAGTGGGCCGCAGGTTGCTTGTGGCAAGCCACACTGTGCGGCACACTTTCTCAAACCCAAGGATTAATTAAGGCCCGACGGACCTAGCCGAACTCTCTCTCTCTCTCTCTCTCTCTCTCTCTCTCTCTCTCTCTCTCATATATATATATATATATATATATATATATATATATATATATATATATATATATATATATATATATATATATATATATATATATCCGATGATGAGTATGATTGATTTCGTACTAATCAATTATTTTTGATAATAAAATTTTTAAATTAATAATTTATATTGTTAAACATAATTTAGATAATTTTTAAACATATAAAAACTAAATATCATAATTTTTTAATATTATTTATATCAAAAAATTTTAAAATTAATAAATTTTAACGACTGATATAAAATATTTGTCAGTTTAACGGTATAAAAAAATCAAAATTGATTAAATTTTTTATAAAAAATTCTATATTAAAAAATCTAATTCTAAAATTTTAAATTAAAAAATCTAATTCTCAATTGGTAAAAAATTGTTCGATAAAATGATAACTTAATAAACTTTATAAAAATTTCAAAAAAATTATGAAATTTATTTTTTATAAGTTGTAGAGTAAAATGTAATCAATTGGCCTCAAATTCTTAAAATAGAGTAAGATTTCCTTAAAGAAAGCTAAATGGGCATTTAATCCACAACATAATAATAAAAATTTCGAACACACCCCTTCCAGTTTAACTCATCTAGTATGGAATCTGAACAATAAACTTGTGAGAAAACACAACATCCAGGACCAATAAAGACTATGCAATTATGCCCAAAATTGCGCTTCAGTTCACACAGAAAAGCCAATAAAATAACTTAATAAAAATTAAAAGGAAAAGCAAAGACTATGGATCTTCTCTAGAACACATATGGAGGGAGACACATCAGGGTACTGCAGCTGTAGGATATAACTGAACCCAGGCAAATTCCTCTTTGTAACCCATGCTTATTTCACAGGATTCTAAACATGTGTATACAACAATAGTTGCCCAATCAAGGGAGTCCTGATCATTTTTCACCCCGAAGTAATAAAGCAACTGCGGCATGATCTGCATAGGTGAATCATTCTTTAGGGTGTGCCAATTTGAATATCTAATAACAATTCGGGGTACTGTAGTAAAATCTGATTCGCAGGCCCATATGCTGAGAGTAAAATTAAGATTCTTTTCAAGGATATAAGCATAAACATATAAGCTAACTGGTAAAAGGAGAATGAAAGGTCTACTAAACCTGGAATTCATAGCATAACTAGTGAAGGCCCGCGCTACGCCGCGGGTCTAATTTGTTCAACAAATATTATTTTTCATGTTATACACTGTATTACATGTAATGAAAAATAATATAGACATGCTACAGAAAACCGAAATAGAATTTTGAAAAACAATTTGAAGAAACAAATTTAGTCGGAAAGGAAAAACATAGCAAGAAAAATACAATTTTCAATGCGAAGCAAGCAAGGTTTAATTTGAGTGATGATGTAAAAATAACATGAATATTTAATTGACCATAAAGGAGAATGACCAATTTTTGAAATACCACTTTGAAATAGAGTATGTCAAAGAACTGCTATAATTCAGTAAAAACAGTTTGGATCACAAAGTAATTCTTTACAATAAAATTCACTTTACATTTAAAAACTACAGTGCCATGCACTTCAGTAACATGCTTTATCTAGTAGAAAGGAGCAGGGAACAAAACTTTTTGTTATCACTGCAGCATGTTGCTGTCTCGACCAATTTCCTAGCATAGAAGAATCCTCAATCTGCTTCCTCTAATTTCCTAGCATAGTAGATCTCGCATCTTCATTTTACTTGGGACTTGCAACCTTGTTTGCCTTTTGAAAGTTATTACTAACCAGTTTTTGCACTCCAAAGAACATCTGCAGTTGTCGGCAGGCAACACCCAAATAGGAAACAAAAATATCAGTCACATAATAAAAAAGGTAACAAATTGTTAGCAGGATTGTATTCGATAAATTCATTCAATGTTTCAACTCATGTGCGATATGTTGAATGCATAGATTCATTTCATGTTACAGCCAATGTGAGGTTTTCTCCCAAGCAAGAGACAATAAGCAATCATAAGCAAGAAATACTAACTCAGAAATACTATCAAAATTATTACAGCCAATGTGAGGTTTTCTCCCAAGCAAGAGACAATAAGCAATCATAAGCAAGAAATACTAACTCAGAGTTAGTAAAGCTTAAGGGAAATGAATAGAATATCCAAAGTATAATAAAAATTATAATGCAAGAAAGAAATTGGCGGAATTCGGACAAAAGTTAACAGAATCTTCAAATTATAGGAAAATGTACGGAACAAACAACGGTAAACAGTAAATTGGTACTGTCAAATTACAACAAATTACAATATAACAGAAAGAAGTTAAACAGTTAAAATATAGATAACATACTGTGTAGGGAATACATATTGTTGGTTTAAAGTACAAATTTCTTATAATTTTTTATTTGTTGCCTTCAGTTTGTTTATCAGCATTTTTGGAGCTACACATATAATAAATAGAGATTAATTGTTTTATACAGAAAGAGCAAAGTGTTCAATTAAAAGGGAATTGAGTAGTGAATATCACCATCGATGGTGTTTTCTTGCAGGAGGAATTCCCGATGACTTCGTGGGTGTTTGTGTGTATTCAACAGTTCATGTGTAGGCATTCTGAAGTTCTTTAATCAGATTCTGTAAGCCATTGAACAACCTTAACTCATGAAGATAATTTCAATCTTTTCTTAAATAAAATCTTCTACCACAGTTAGTGACCCGCCATTTCCCCTAAACCTATTGTGTACTCATCGTACATCAAGGTTTGTACAACTCAATAGTATAAGCTCTATTTACATCACCACCTTGGAAATAACAGAGGGCATTCTCTGAATTCTTAGAAACACAATTCAGGATCCATGAAATCATAAAGAATGATACAAAATTACTCTATCTTACACCAAGATCTTCGATTTATGACTCAAAATTGGTATCCTCTACACTTATGCACTCATAGTTCTCTTCAAGCAGGTACAAATCGGTAGCAAGTTCTACCGTTTATCAGTGTGACTTTGATTTGTCAAAAAATGGTAATACATATAAAGCCCAGGAAACATAAATTTTTACACCTGGAAACATATGCAGGGAAGTCAATTTCAATTAGCAATTCTCCATATACAAATTATTTTATCAACAATTAATAGGCTCAGATATATTTTACCCAAATGTGCAATAAAGAATACAAATTGCATTACTTATCAAACATTTGGTCACCGAAGGCCATCCAAAATTACCCAAGGTCAAGAAAAATTACCGATATTTTCCATTCCATTTTTTTTTTCTGGTCAAAGAGTACTAATCAATTATTTTTGATAATAAAATTTTTAAATTAATAATTTATATTGTTAAACATAATTAAGATAATTTTTAAACATATAAAAACTAAATATCATAATTTTTTAATATTATTTATATCAAAAAATTTTAAAATTAATAAATTTTAACGACTGATATAAAATATTTGTCAGTTTAACGGTATAAAAAAATCAAAATTGATTAAATTTTTTATAAAAAATTCTATATTAAAAAATCTAATTCTAAAATTTTAAATTAAAAAATCTAATTCTCAATTGGTAAAAAATTGTTCGATAAAATGATAACTTAATAAACTTTATAAAAATTTCAAAAAAATATGAAATTTATTTTTATAAGTTGTAGAGTAAAATGTAATCAATTGGCCTCAAATTCTTAAAATAGAGTAAGATTTCCTTAAAGAAAGCTAAATGGGCATTTAATCCACAACATAATAATAAAAATTTCGAACACACCCCTTCCAGTTTAACTCATCTAGTATGGAATCTGAACAATAAACTTGTGAGAAAACACAACATCCAGGACCAATAAAGATTATGCAATTATGCCCAAAATTGCGCTTCAGTTCACACAGAAAAGCCAATAAAATAACTTAATAAAAATTAAAAGGAAAAGCAAAGACTATGGATCTTCTCTAGAACACATATGGAGGGAGACACATCAGGGTACTGCAGCTGTAGGATATAACTGAACCCAGGCAAATTCCTCTTTGTAACCCATGCTTATTTCACAGGATTCTAAACATGTGTATACAACAATAGTTGCCCAATCAAGGGAGTCCTGATCATTTTTCACCCCGAAGTAATAAAGCAACTGCGGCATGATCTGCATAGGTGAATCATTCTTTAGGGTGTGCCAATTTGAATATCTAATAACAATTCAGGGTACTGTAGAAAAATCTGATTCGCAGGCCCATATGCTGAGAGTAAAATTAAGATTCTTTTCAAGGATATAAACATAAACATATAAGCTAACTGGTAAAAGGAGAATGAAAGGTCTACTAAACCTGGAATTCATAGCATAATGGGCCTTTACAGTAGCTGCATGAAGGAATATCTGCCTTAGATGGACGGCCAATTGATAAAGGCCACAGTGGTCTCGCCATTGGATCTCGGCAATATCTGTTCAAAAAAAAGTTTTTAAGAAACTTATAATCAGTATAACCGAAAGTAGCGAAAGAAAATTCATATTAAGAGAGGAAAAGGAAAATAATACGAAATCGACCTTATGAGTACAGCAGTAAATTTCAAGGAACACCAATTAGTTAAAAAGAAATTCATTACAGACGTTAATCGTGTAATGATGGTTGCAAGGCATGAGAATGCTTTCACCTCAAAACTTGCTCCGGTGCTCTGGCGAGTCGCTCTTGGAAAGATGCCCAACTCTTTTTATCAGCGTCAGCCTGCATATAGATACGCAGATCTGCATAAAGCCATGAATGCAACTATAACATTGCATGAACTCAAATATGGCAGAGGCAAACCTCAAATTGATCCATCAACGACTGCGCCATCTCATCTTTCTTATTATTATATGTTGGAACCAGAGATGTTGAGGAGCTATTCTCTTCAGAAACCTCAGAATTAAAAACATATTCATCCTCAATCGCAATCTCATATTCAGGCCATAATGTGGTGCTCGAAACTGTAGATAATAGAAATGCATATCATTTATTTCGATAATTTAATAGCTTAAAAGGACATATAACTAAGAATTTACATTTTTCCAAAGCTTGAAGCCTTTCCCCGTTATCAACTAGAGGAGAATCAGATGCTTCTGAACTGATTATATGACGACAATCATTCTTATGTCCCGATCGCCAGTGCAATGCCTGATAAAGAGAAAATAATGACAAAATGATTTCTTTATGAAAACAGAATGGTAAATGAAGAATAGCGTGCAAACCTGATGATACTCCGAACAGTAGCGTTCTTTCCTACAACTACCGCAGAGTTTCTCTCCTTTCCATGTGCCGCACCAGCAGCAAAGCGAAACTGGAGAATCCATTATTAAAGCAAAAGGTGGAACCACAAAGCTACAGTCTTAGTCATTGTTCATAATTAACACATCTATACAGGTTTCTAAGAGGTTGATTAATATTTCCCATACTAAGACAACTTAACTAGAAAATTTACATACCGCAAACTGCAACCTTAAAGAAAATCTTAATCCCTAACAGAACAGCACATAACCTTTAAGAAAACCTCCTTATATCTATAAGAAAGGTCCTGATTATGGGCAAAAACATAGATAGATAGGAAAAAAACAGTTTACAATAAAGTGATTGGAATGGAAAAACAGTGTTGCATCGTAAGGAAATCATATCATCTGGAAAACATAAAAAAGAAGCTAAAAAATATATGAAAGAAGTACAGAAGACTTAATCGGATGAACAACAAAAGGGAACGATAATTACCTCCGGCGCACAGTGGCTTGTCAGTGCCGTCACGCCTCGGTGGTTCACTCGAGTAAAATGGATTCGTCCAAGGTAACTGACACCGGAAATCCTTCACACTTGAACAATTTCCAGCTGGCAAAACCCAAATTAGGCAACCAAAATTAGACAAAAAAACAATGATAGATTGACAAACAAAGAAAATTAAAGTGCAAAAGAAATGATAAATAAAAAACTGAACCACCTTCTACAAAGATTCCCTCCTTCATGCTTCCACTGTTCATGTTGGTCTCGAAGAAGGCACGACATCGACGGGCACATGAAAACGAATAACGTACGATGAAAAGTCAAATTTTTCTCAGAGATTGGAGCATAAATCTACAAAATCAATCATTACATTACTACGAAATCAAAATTCAAATCAAAAGAATAAAGAAATGGTATTACCTGAAGAAGGAATTGCAGAGGTTCTCCGCAAAAGTCACAACTGCGAGATTTCTGTGGCGGTAAGTTTACGGGATCCAACCAGGCCTTAAAACACAAAAATTAGAAAAAAAAAATCAACAAATAAGAATAAATTTCAGAAAAATTAGAGGGATTTAAAAAAAAAAAAAAGCTCAACTACCTCCTCGCAAGCCTTTTCCCCCCAATTTCCCCTTTTTTTTTACAATAATTTTGGGCGAATTTTAGCCCAGCTATTAGATGAAGCACTACTTAGAATTAAATCAAAATTTTCTAAGCAAATTCTCTCTACAGTAGAAATTTAAGCATCAAAACGAAGCATCTAAAGCACTAGACTTAGTAAACGCTGCACGCTTCAAAAAAGCACTTAGCAAACGAAAAGAGGGAGTTTTAGGGTTCAGGACGTACAGGAACCGCTCCAGCTTTGCTCGGGAAGAGATGGCGCAGAAGCGATCGGGGATTCTTGGGCTTCTCGACGAACCCGAGGGTTACTCCCTCATCCTCTTCCTCCTCTTCCTCCTCAACATCGTCGTGCTCGACATCTTCATCGATTTCATCTCCCTCACTCCCTCCATAGTAGTTATTCGCGGTTTGCGGAGATCTTCGAGCTCGGAATCCATCGTCGTCTTCGTGGGAAGATAAGGGAAAGGAGAAAACCATCTAATTCTCTACGTCGTTCTGTAAAGAGAGGAACGAGGAGCTAGGGCTTGATCGGAGGAGAGAGAGATAACTGACTTGTAAGGGAGAGAGTGGGCCGCAGGTTGCCTGTGGCAAGCCATCCTGTGCGGCCCACTTTCTCAAACCCAAGGATTAATTAAGGCCCGACGTACCCAATAAATAACAGCCCATTTTAATTACTTCTTGTAGTGTAATATTACAAATAAATTCACATGTAATAAACTATAAATAGTGTCAGGAGTCAATGTGAGGGACATATGAGAAATAGAATTTACTTCTTCCCCAATTCTTCCTTCTCTTCTCCCTACTCTTAATCCCTTCTCCTCTACCTCTGCCTCTCCTCTATCTTCCCCCTTTCCTGCACTTGTTTCCCAATTTCCCGCACTCTTCGTGATTCTCCTGTCATCCCAAGGCGACTGGGGTGATCCCACCGGAGTGAGGTCCATCATCTCCTGGCGCGGCGACTCGGAATTCACCCTCATTGTCCCCGCGAAAGGATCAGGTGTTACAAGTGGTATCAGAATCGTTCCGATCCCAAGGAGCAGCATCATCGGCCAGATCCGGGTTGAAGGAACTAGAACCAGTTGGCGAGACCTAACGCCACCCAATTCTAGCTCGAGTAGCGACGGGGATTGCGGGGCCATCTACTGCTCTGGTGGACACAGCCTGACAGCCTCAGCTTAGCATCATCGGCAAGGCATCTAGGCAACACCGAGGCAACCAGAATTCGTCCGACAAATCCGACATTGGGTCCACTAGGAGCAATCGTTTTAAGTTCACCAGCAAGATAGCCCAAGCCATGGCAAAAGGAACCCGGTTGAGAATGCTCGATGAGCATGTCCACTCCTTAGAGCAACGGCTGCAAGATCTCGCAACAGAAAGTCACAAGAGGATAGAAGAGCTAAGCAATAAAATAGAGGAGCTGCAAGTAGAAGGATCAAACCACTATGAGGCATTACGCAGGGATTCAGCTCACACCACAAAGAGATTGGAGCAAATGATGCAGCTCCTAATGAACCATAAACCATCAGCTTCATCGAAGGGCGCTACAAACTCACTCACTCAAGAAGAGAGAGGTATATTACCCACACCCCAAGTTCAATTGCCCAAAGAAGATACCAATCCATATAAATTGCATGGTAGGCCTAGCAACTCACCTCCCTTTCCACGTCTGGAGTTTCCATTCTTTACCGGAGAGAACCCACAGAGTTGGGTGAGAAGATGTGAACGATATTACGAAATCTATAACATCAAAGATCAACAGAAATTGGAGTTAGCCACTTTACATATGGATTCCAAGGTTGATACCTGGTTCCATGAGTATCTAGCCGAGAAGAGAACAGTGTGTTGGGAGGTGCTCGGACAAGACGTGTGCAAACAATTTGAATCTAATGGACTGAGGGATGTAGTAGAGGAATTCAACAAGCTCATGCAACAGGTACTGTCGAGGAGTACCAAGAATAATTCGAGGAACTGAGATCGAGGCTACTTAGCACGGACTCCCAATTTGCTCCAGGGTATTTTTTGTCGAGTTTCTTAAGTGGGCTTAAGGATGAGGTGAGAACCGCGGTAAAAATGATGCAACCCAGCTCCCTCTCCCAGGCGTTCGAGTTGGCAAGGCTACAAGAACAAGGGTTAGCTACAGTGATGAAGAAAAACGACTAACCAAAAATTTCTCTTCGGGTTCATTAATCAACTGAAGAGCCCATATTCTTTGCCACGCACATGAATGTCTTATCACCATATACGAAATGCATATAAAAAACACAATCTGATTCTAAGGAACAGAAGTCCCACAACCGAGACGGTTGTATAACTACATATTTACATTGATTAGCACTATATCCTGCAGCACCGTACCCCGCCAAGCACTGTATTATGTAGCAGTTACCTCAAGGCATCCAAGCCACCTTGCCAACTTGAGAGTACACAATAAACGGAGTGCTTGGCGAAAAGCATGTAAGGCTCAGATTTTACCCTCCAAAACATAAATAATTATGTTGACCATCATGCCGGCCTAAAATTTGGAGTTTTATCGAAAAAGCCAACTACAATTACCCTGAGGCCATTCAATATGTCACATCCTCTCTTATCACGGCGAACTATGTTCTGAAATAGTATCGAAAAGAATGCGTCGATTGCCCCAAGGCTACTCGTCTCACTGCGCCACGCTGTGCCCTAGGACAGTGTCAGTAGGTCAAGAAATATCAGAGATTTCTATATATCATCACCGCCTTACATTCCTCAGCCGTCCAAGAGACCCTGTGTTAAGCTATCCATCATAGCATGTAACAGTGCTGCAGAATACAGTGCTTAGGGAGTAAACCTTTTTTTACCGTCTTTAGCAAAATACAGTGGGGAAAAAGAACAATATCCCAGTTAGCAAACACAATGCCCCAAAAGCCAATCTAAAATTAGCAAACACAATGTCCTAGTTAACCATGGTAAAGCTAGGAGGAGCAGAAAAAATCAGAGAAGTAAAAAACTGACAAATGACATATGGGGAAAAAGAACCAAAAATTAAATGTTGGACATACCAGCCATGTGAAAAACGATGCATAGCAAAGCCTAACATGATATTACATAGCAGATGAGAAAAGGAAAGAACCTAAGAAGCATCTAAGAATCAATCACCACAACTACAGTAAAAGGCGAGAGCACCAAACCTCTGTCTTGTAGGCCACCAGAAGAAACAAAAGAAAGGCCGGCCAAGCCCTTGTCTGCAGATATAGACAGCAATAGAAGGAAGAAGAAGATGCAAGATACAAAGCAAGTGGGCAAAGGAACTCACCATTCCAACAGTATATATAGCCGAATAAAGTAAGGGAGAACAGAGCAGCGTCACAGCGCGAGTAGACAGCCAGACGGCACCGGAGAGAGAGAGAGAGAGAGAGAGTGAGAGAGAGAGAGTGAGTGAGTGAGTGAGTCGTGGGTAGTAGATCTATCATACCTTGTTGATCGGGAAAAGAAAATAGAAGAAATAGAGATCATGCACTGATCGGCTCCATTTAATGCCGGAGATACAGTAGATCCGACCGTACACAACTTCCCGTCAGCAGAAGGAGGAGAGATAGAGAGAGTACCATGGAGGAGGAGGACGATATTCTTACCGATTCGCGGTAGGTAGAGAAGAATGAAGAAACGGAGAGGGCACCAACTCCGGCAATCTGCCAGGGTAGAAGATGAGATGGGAGCCAGGGTAGGCTCGGGACAGAAAAGTAGCGATGGGAAAGAAGCCCCAAACCACGGAGAGAGAGGAGGGACCCACGTAGCCGAAAGCGCGGAGAAGCGGTATGGCGTGCCATGGTAGGCTCGGGACAGAAAAGTAGCGATGGGAAAGAAGCCCAAACCACGGAAAGAGAGGAGGGACCCACGTAGCCGAAAACACGGAGAAGCGGAGAAACAATTCAGGCTTCCCCCTTTAATGTAATTGTATTGATAATACTTTAATGTACAAATATAACTTTATGCGCATAAATGTGCAAAACAAAAAAATATGTTCTTATTCAAATAAAAAATAATCACCGAAGTCTTTATTCAAGAAGAAAACTCAAACTGTAAATGAATTCAAGATACCCATACGATCAAAATGATCTTTGAATTTATTTGCCGGCAATGCTTTAGTCATAGGATCAGCGACCATCATCTCGGTCCCAATGTGTTTGATATCCACCATATTTTTCTTGTCGTATTATTTCACAGCAAGAAACTTTATATCGATGTGCTTGCTGCAATCTGTAATTCGACTATTCTTAGCAAAGAACACTGCAACAGAGTTGTCATAATGAATCTTAATGGGCTTTGCAATAGAGTCGACAACTCTTAAATCTGAGATAAAATTTCTCAGCCATAAAGCCTGTGACGAAGTCTCATAGCAAGCGATGAACTCCGCCTCCATAATGGATGTAGCAACTGTATCCTGCTTGGTGCTCCTCCAAGATATAGCACCGTGAGCAAGAAAGAAAATATATCCCGAAGTGGATTTTCTAGAATCCACACATCCAGCAAAATCGGAGTCCGAATAACCAACCACCTCAAAATGGTCAGAATGTCTGTAGGTGAGCATATAGTCCTTTGTTCCCTATAAATATCGCATAACCTTTTTTCGTAGCTTTGCAGTGATCAAGGCAAGGGTTTGTAGTATCCGGACCTTTCTTGTTTTCTTTTTATTCTTCCCTTTGAATAAAATTGGTTGTTTGGGATTAATTACCGAGTTTTCGTGGGTGGAACTTTTGTGCTTGCGGGTATTTTTCTGTGGTAGAGCTCGAAAAACGGAGAACGACAAAGCGATCGGATCGGAAATCCGACTTACGGATTGCCCGGAATGGGGTTTTCTAGGTTTCGGCATCCGTAGTGTGCATTGGGATCCGTGCTGGCTGTTACGGAACGTTTCGGCAATTGGCACGCTTTTCGAGGAGATTGGAATCTTTCTCTTATACCGAATATGGGTTTTTCCTTACGTACAAGAAGAAAGTATTACTTCGTTTTACTTATTTAATCTTTTTAAAGAATCGAAAACCCTAGTTCCGGTGGGAGAAGAAAGAAAAGAGATCAGCTCTTCCATCTTTTCCGATCAACATGCCGGAGGCGGTAAACGAGACGTCACCGTCGACGAGGAGCGGATCCGGTCTTCTCTCTACCCACGAAGAACGTGTTTGGGGTCGTCTTCTCCGTCAGAGTTTGAGGTTTACCTTTCGTTCCCGTTATTCTCGTTAAAATTGTTTTCGATAATAAAATTTTTAAATTAATAATTTATATCGTTAAACATATATAATTTAGATAATTTTAAATATATAAAAACTAAATATCATAATTTTTTAATATTATTTATATCAAAAAAATTTAAAATTGACAAATTTTAATGACGGATATAAAATATTTGTCAGTTTTACGGTATAAAAAAAGCAAAATTGATTAACTTTTTTATAAAAAATTCTATATTAAAAAATCTAATTCTAAAATTTTAAATTAAAAAATCAAATTCTCTATTGGTAAAAAAGTATTCAATTTTGACCGTTAATTTTATGTTAACTTAATAAACTTTATAATAATTTCAAAAAAAGTATGAAATTTATTTTTTATAAGTTGTAGAGTAAAATGTAATCAATTGGCCTCAAATTCTTAAAATAGAGTAAGATTTCCTTAAAGAAAGCTAAATGGGCATTTAATCCACAACATAATAATAAAAATTTCGAACACACCCCTTCCAGTTTAACTCATCTAGTATGGAATCTGAACAATAAACTTGTGAGAAAACACAACATCCAGGACCAATAAAGACTATGCAATTATGCCCAAAATTGCGCTTCAGTTCACACAGAAAAGCCAATAAAATAACTTAATAAAAATTAAAAGGAAAAGCAAAGACTATGGATCTTCTCTAGAACACATATGGAGGGAGACACATCAGGGTACTGCAGCTGTAGGATATAACTGAACCCAGGCAAATTCCTCTTTGTAACCCATGCTTATTTCACAGGATTCTAAACATGTGTATACAACAATAGTTGCCCAATCAAGGGAGTCCTGATCATTTTTCACCCCGAAGTAATAAAGCAACTGCGGCATGATCTGCATAGGTGAATCATTCTTTAGGGTGTGCTAATTTGAATATCTAATAACAATTCGGGGTACTGTAGTAAAATCTGATTCGCAGGCCCATATGCTGAGAGTAAAATTAAGATTCTTTTCAAGGATATAAGCATAAACATATAAGCTAACTGGTAAAAGGAGAATGAAAGGTCTACTAAACCTGGAATTCATAGCATAATGGGCCTTTACAGTAGCTGCATGAAGGAATATCTGCCTTAGATGGACGGCCAATTGATAAAGGCCACAGTGGTCTCGCCATTGGATCTCGGCAATATCTGTTCAAAAAAAGTTTTTAAGAAACTTATAATCAGTATAACCGAAAGTAGCAAAAGAAAATTCATATTAAGAGAGGAAAAGGAAAATAATACGAAATCGACCTTACGAGTACAGCAGTAAATTTCAAGGAACACCAATTAGTTAAAAAGAAATTCATCACAGACATTAATCATGTAATGATGGTTGCAAGGCATGAGAATGCTTTCACCTTAAAACTTGCTCCGGTGCTCTGGCGAGTCGCTCTTGGAAAGATGCCCAACTCTTTTTATCAGCGTCAGCCTGCATATAGATACGCAGATCTGCATAACGCCATGAATGCAACTATAACATTGCGTGAACTCAAATATGGCAGAGGCAAACCTCAAATTGATCCATCAACGACTGCGCCATCTCATCTTTCTTATTATTATATGTTGGAACTAGAGATGTTGAGGAGCTATTCTCTTCAGAAACCTCAAAATTAAAAACATATTCATCCTCAATCGCAATCTCATATTCAGGCCATAATGTGGTGCTCGAAACTGTAGATAATAGAAATGCATATCATTTATTTCGATAATTTAATAGCTTAAAAGGACATATAACTAAGAATTTACATTTTTCCAAAGCTTTAAGCCTTTCCCTGTTATCAACTAGAGGAGAATCAGATGCTTCTGAACTGATTATATGACGACAATCATTCTTATGTCCCGATCGCCAGTGCAATGCCTGATAAAGAGAAAATAATGACAAAATGATTTCTTTATGAAAACAGAAAGGTAAATGAAGAACTAAAGCCAAGAAAACACAGACAAATATCATATGTACAAACCTGATGATACTCCGAACAGTAGCGTGCTTTCCTACAACTACCGCAGAGTTTCTCTCCTTTCCATGTGCCGCACCAGCAGCAAAGCGAAACTAGAGAATCCATTATTAAAGCAAAAGGTGGAACCACAAAGCTACAGTCTTAGTCATTGTTCATAATTAACACATCTATACAGGTTTCTAAGAGGTTGATTAATATTTCCCATACTAAGACAACTTAACTAGAAAATTTACATACCGCAAACTGCAACCTTAAAGAAAATCTTAATCCCTAACAGAACAACACATAACCTTTAAGAAAACCTCCTTATATCTATAAGAACGGTCCTGATTATGGGCAGGAACATGGATAGATAGGAAAAAAACAGTTTACAATAAAGTGATTGGAATGGAAAAACAGTGTTGCATAGTAAGGAATCATCTGGAAAACATAAAAAAGAAGCTAAAAAATATATGAAAGAAGTACAGAAGACTTAATCGGATGAACAACAAAAGGGAACGATAATTACCTCCGGCCCACAGTGGCTTGTCAGTGCCGTCACGCCTCGGTGGTTCACTCGAGTAAAATGGATTCGTCCGAGGTAACTGACACCGGAAAACCTTCACACTTGAACAATTTCCAGCAGACAAAACCCAAATCAGGCAACCAAAATTAGACAAAAAAACAAGGGTTAATTGCATACGGCTCTCTGCCAACATATCGAATAGCAGATATATTCCTACAAAGTTCAACTTTTCATATTTATTCCTTCAAAAGTCCAACGTTATTCATATATATCCCTCCGGTTTATTATCGTTAGTTCACTGTTTATTTTTTAACAGATTATATGTGAAATGACAGGTTTGCCCTTTCAAAAATGTTCCTCCAAAAAATAATGTAGAAATATTTGGAAGGGTAAAAAGATAAATTTACCTCACTAACTAACCAAGATTAAGTATTTAACCTATGGTTAACTAGATTTTTCTATCAGAGATAGACGGTAGGAATATATATGAATAACGTTGGACTTTTGAAGAGATAAATATAAAAAGTTGAACTTTGTAGGGATATATCTGCTATTCGATATGTTTGCAGGGAGCCGTATGCAATTAACCCAAAAAACAATAATAGATTGACAAACAAAGAAAATTAAAGTGCAAAAGAAATGATAAATAAAAAACCGAACCACCTTCAACAAAGATTCCCTCCTTCATGCTTCCACTGCTCATGTTGGTCTCGAAGAAGGCACGACATCGACGGGGACATGAAAACGAATAACGTACGATGAAAAGTCGAATTTTTCTCAGAGATTGGAGCATAAATCTACAAAAACAATCATTACATTACTACGAAATCAAAATTCAAATCAAAAGAATAAAGAAATGGTATTACCTGAAGAATGAATTGTAGAGGCTCTCCGCAGAAGCCACAACTGCGAGATTTCTCTGGCGGTAAGTTTACGGGATCCAACCAGGCCTTAAAACAAGAAAATTAGAAAAAAAAAATCAACAAATAAGAATGAATTTCAGTAAAATTAGAGGCTTTTTTTTTAAAAAAAAGTTCAACTACCTCCTCGCAAGCCTTTTTCCCCCTAAATTCCCCCTTTTTTTTATAATAATTTTGGGCGAATTTTGGCCCAGCTATAGGGTTTACCGCTATTCGATGAAGCACTACTTAGAATTAAATCAAAATTTTCTAAGCAAATTCTCTCTATAGTAGAAATTTAAGCATCAAATCGAAGCATCTAAAGCAATGGACTTAGTAAACGCTGCACGAAAAAGCGGGGCCAAAAAAGCACTTAGCAAACGAAAAGTGGGAGTTTTAGGGTTCAGGACGTACAGGAACCGCTCCGGCTTTGCTCGGGAAGAGATGGCGGAGAAGCGATCGGGGATTCTTGGGCTTCTCGACGAACCCGAGGGCTACTCCCTCATCCTCTTCCTCCTCTTCCTCCTCAACATCGTCGTGCTCGACCTCTTCATCGCCTTAATCTCCCTCCACCCCCTCTATAGTAGTTATTCGCAGTTTGCGGAGATCTTCGAGCTCGGAATCCATCGTCGTCTTCGTGGGAAGATAAGGGCAAGGAGAAAACCCTAATTTGTTCTAATTCTCTATGCCGTTCTCTCTCTAAAACCCTAATTTCTAATTTCCGATCCACTGCTAGACCGGACCGGTTCGCCCCGGTTTGGCGGGAAAAGCGTGGCCCTTTTCCGCCATTTTCCTTCCCCTTCCCCCATTATTTCTTTTTAAATTAACCCTAAAATTTTTTGATATTTGCAAAATAAACTTTGCAAATATTTTTTTGTAAAAGTAACCCTTTTTTGCCAGCAGGGCGCCACGGAGGCGTAATGACCTGAAGGCGCTGAGTTGTTCAGCGTCTTCAGAAAAACCCTGTGAAGACGCTAAATGAATCAACGCCTACATATGCTAAAGGCGCTGATTCATTCAGCGCTTTCAACGTAGACTATTAAGGCCCTGATTCATTCAGCGCTTTCATCCTGAAGGAGCTGATCCAATCTGCGCTTTCGGAATATACTATGAAGGCGCTGAGGACTTCGCAAAATTTTATTATAAAAGTAACCCTTCTTTTGCCAGCAGGGCACCACGGAGGCGTAATGACCTGAAGGCGCTGAGTTGTTCAGCGTCTTTAGAAAAATCCTGTGAAGATGCTAAATGAATCAGCGCCTTCATATGCTAAAGGCGCTAATTCATTCAGCGCCTTCAGCGTAGACTATTAAGGCGCTGATTCATTCAGCGCTTTCATCCTGAAGGCGCTGATCCATTCTGCGCGTTCAGCATATACTATGAAGGCCCTGAGGACTTGGCCAATTTTTGCGAAAATTGGCTAAGTCCTCAGATATAACTGCTAAAGGCGCTGAATAGTTCAGCGCCTTTAACATCATATGTTAAAGGCGCTGGTTGGCCTGAAAAAAATCATTAATTTTACTGAAATTCATTCTTATTTGGTTGGCGAGTCGCTCTTGGAATGATGCCCAACTCTTTTTATTAGCGTCAGCCTGCATATAGATACGCAGATCTGCATAAGGCCATGAATGCAACTATAACATTGCGTGAACTCAAATATGGTAGAGGCAAACCTCAAATTGATCCATCAACGACTGCGCCATCTCATCTTTCTTATTATTATATGTTGGAAAATAGGGAGTTTTAGGGAGTCTTAGAGTCTTCACAGGGCTTTTCTGAAGACGCTGAACAACTCAGCGCCTTCAGGTCATTACGCCTCCGTGGCGCCCTGCTGGCAAAAAAGGTTTACTTTTTAAAAAAAAAATTTGCAAAGGTTACTTTGCAAATATCAAAAAATTTTAGGGTTAATTTAAAAAAAATAATGGGGGAAGGGGAAGGAAAATGGCGGGAAAGGGGCACGCTTTTTCCGCCAAACCGGGGCGAACCGGTTCGGGCTAAACCGGTCCGGTCTAACAGTGGACTGGAAATTAGAAATCAGGGTTTAAGAGAGAGAACGGCGTAGAGAATTAGAACAAATTAGGGTTTTCTCCTTGCCCTTATCTTCCCACGAAGACAACAATGGATTCCGAGCTCGAAGATCTCCGCAAACTGGGAATAACTATTATACAGGGAGTGGAGGGAGATGAAGGCGATGAAGAGGTCGAGCACGACGATGTTGAGGAGGAAGAGGAGGAAGAGGATGAGGGAGTAGCCCTCGGGTTCGTCGAGAAGCCCAAGAATCCCCGATTGCTTCTCCGCCATCACTTCCCCTACAGTGTTCATTACTAAGACAGAAAAATCAGATATAAGAATGAAAAAAAATCAACAAATAAGAATGAATTTCAGTAAAATTAGAGGCATTTTTTTTAAAAAAAGTTCAACTACCTCCTCGCAAGCCTTTTTCCCCCAAATTCCCTCTTTATTTTTATAATAATTTTGGGCGAATTTCGGCCCAGCTATAGGGTTTACCGCTATTCGATGAAGCACTACTTAGAATTAAATCAAAATTTTCTAAGCAAATTCTCTCTATAGTAGAAATTTAAGCATCAAATCGAAGCATCTAAAGCAATGGACTTAGTAAACGCTGCACGCAAAAGCGGGGCCAAAAAAGCACTTGGCAAACGAAAAGAGGGAGTTTTAGGGTTCTGGACATAAAGGAACCGCTCCGGCTTTGCTCGGGAAGAGATGGCGGAGAAGCGATCGGGGATTCTTGGGCTTCTCGACGAACCCGAGAGCTACTCCCTCATCCTCTTCCTCCTCAACATCGTCGTGCTCGACCTCTTCATCGCCTTCATCTCCCTCCACTCCGTCTATAGTAGTTATTCGCAGTTTGCGGAGATCTTCGAGCTCGGAATCCATCGTCGTCTTCGTGGGAAGATAAGGGCAAGGAGAAAACCCTAATTTGTTCTAATTCTCTACGCCGTTCTCTCTCTAAACCCTAATTTCTAATTCCCGGTCCACTGATAGACCGTACCGATTTAGCCCGAACCGGTTCGCCCCGGTTTGGCGGGAAAAGCGTGCCCCTTTCCCGCCATTTTCATTCCCCTTCCCTCATTATTTTTTTTCTAAATTAACCCTAAAATTTTTTGATATTTGCAAACTAACCTATGCAAATTTTTTTTTTATAAAAGTAAACCTTCTTTTGACAGTGGGGCACCACGGAGGCGTAATGACCTGAAGGCGCTGAGTTGTTAAGCGTCTTCAGAAAAACCCTGTGAAGACGCTAAATGAATCAGCGCCTACATATGCTAAAGGCGCTGATTCATTCAGCGCTTTCAGCGTAGACTATTAAGGCGCTGATTCATTCAGCGCTCTCATCCTGAAGGCGCTGATCCATTCTGCGCTTTCAGCATATACTATGAAGGCGCTGAGGACTTGGCCAACTTTCGCAAAAATTTTTTTGTAAAAGTAACCCTTCTTTTGCCAGCAGGACGCCACGGAGGCGTAATGACCTGAAGGCGCCGAGTTGTTCAGCGTCTTCAGAAAAACCATGTGAAGACGCTAAATGAATCAGCGCCTTCATATGCTAAAGGCGCTGATTCATTCAGCGCCTTCAGCGTAGACTATTAAGGCGCTGATTCATTCAGCGCTTTCATCCTGAAGGCGCTGATCCATTCTGCGCTTTCAGCATATACTATGAAGGCGCTGAGGACTTGGCCAATTTTCGCGAAAATTGGCTAAGTCCTCAGATATAACTGCTAAAGGCGCTGAATAGTTCATTCTTATTTGGTTGGCGAGTCGCTCGTGGAAAGATGCCCAACTCATTTTATCAGCGTCAGCCTGCATATAGATACGCAGATCTGCATAAGGCCATGAATGCAACTATAACATTGCGTGAACTCAAATATGACAGAGGCAAACCTCAAATTGATCCATCAATGACTGCACCATCTCATCTTTCTTATTATTATATGTTGGAAAAGAGGGAGTTTTAGGGAGTCTTAGAGTCTTCACAGGGTTTTTCTGAAGACGCCGAACAACTCAGCGCCTTCAGGTCATTACGCCTCCGTGGCGCCCTGCTGGCAAAAGAAGGGTTACTTTTACAAAAAAAAATTTGCAAAGGTTACTTTGCAAATATCAAAAAATTTTAGGGTTAATTAAAAAAAAATAATGGGGGAAGGGGATGGAAAATGGCGGGAAAGGGGAACGCTTTTCCCGCCAAACCAGGGAGAACCGGTTCGGGCTAAACCGGTCCGGTCTAGCAGTGGACCGGAAATTAGAAATTAGGATTTTAGAGAGAGAACGGAGAAGAGAATTAGAACAAATTAGGGTTTTCTCCTTGCCCTTATCTTCCCACGAAGACGACAATGGATTTCGAGCTCGAAGATCTCCGCAAACTGCGAATATCTACTATAGAGGGAGTGGAGGGAGATGAAGGCGATGAAGAGGTCGAGCACGACGATGTTGAGGAGGAAGAGGATGAGGGAGTTGCCCTCGGGTTCGTCGAGAAGCCCAAGAATCCCCGATCGCTTCTCCGCCATCAATTCCCCTACAGTGTTCATTACTAAAGACAGGAAAATCAGATGTAACAAAGAAAAAAAAAAGCAACAAATAAGAATGAATTTCAGTAAAATTTGAGGCATTTTTTAAAAAATAAGTTCAACTACCTCCTCGCAAGCCTTCTTCCCCCTAATTTCCCCCCCTTTTTTTATAATAATTTTGGGCGAATTTTTGCCCAGCTATAGGGTTTACCGCTATTCGATGAAACACTACTTAGAATTAAATCAAAATTTTCTAAGAAAATTCTCTCTATAGCAGAAATTCAAGCATCAAATCGAAGCATCTAAAGCAATGGACTAGTAAACGCTGCACGCAAAAGCGGGGCCAAAAAAGCACTTAGCAAACGAAAAGATAGAGTTTTAGGGTTCAGGACGTACAGGAACCGCTCCGGCTTTGCTCGAGAAGAGATGGCGGAGAAGCGATCGGGGATTCTTGGGCTTCTCGACGAACCCGAGGGCTACTCCCTCCTCCTCTTCCTCCTCTTCCTCCTCAACATCGTCGTGCTCGACCTCTTCATCGCCTTCATCTCCCTCCACTCCCTCTAAAGTAGTTATTCGCAGTTTGCGGAGATCTTCGAGCTCGGAATCCATCGTCGTCTTCGTGGGAAGATAAGGGCAAGGAGAAAACCCTAAATTGTTCTAATTCTCTACGCCGTTCTCTCTCTAAAACCCTAATTTCTAATTTCCGGTCCACTGCTAGACCGGACCGGTTTAGCCCGAACCGGTTCGCCCCGGTTTGGCGGGAAAAGCGTGCCCCTTTCCCGCCATTTTCCTTCACCATCCCCCATTATTTTTTTTTAAATTAACCCTAAAATTTTTTGATATTTGCAAAGTAACCTTTGCAAATTTTTTTTTGTAAAAGTAACACTTCTTTTGCCAGCAGGGCGCCACGGAGGCGTAATGACCTGAAAGCGCTGAGTTGTTCAGCGTCTTCAGAAAAACCCTGTGAAGACGCTAAATGAATCAGCGCCTTCATATGCTAAAGGCGCTGATTCATTCAGCGCCTTCAGCGTAGACTATTAAGGCGCTGATTCATTCAGCGCTTTCATCCTGAAGGCGCTGATCCATTCTGCGCTTTCAGCATATACTATGAAGGCGCTGAGGACTTGGCCAATTTTCGCAAAATTATTTTTTGTAAAAGTAACCCTTCTTTCGCCAGTAGGGCGCCACAGAGGCGTAATGATCTGAAGGCGCTGAGTTGTTCAGCGTCTTCAGAAAAACCCTGTGAAGACGCTAAATGAATCAGCGCCTTCATATGCTAAAGGCGCTGATTCATTCAGCGCCTTCAGCGTAGACTATTAAGGCGCTGATTCATTCAGTGCTTTCATCCTGAAGGCGCTGATCCATTCTGCGCTTTCAGCATATACTATGAAGGCGCTGAGGACTTGGCCAATTTTCGCGAAAATTGGCTATGTCCGTAGATATAACTGCTAAAGGCGCTGAATAGTTCATTCTTATTTGTTTGGCGAGTCGCTCTTGGAATGATGCCCAACTCTTTTTATCAGCGTCAGCCTGCATATAGATACGCAGATCTGAATAAGGCCATGAATGCAACTATAACATTGCGTGAACTCAAATATGGCAGAGGCAAACCTCAAATTGATCCATCAACGGCTGCGCCATCTCATCTTTCTTATTATTATATGTTGGAAAAGAGGGATTTTTACGGAGTCTTAGAGTCTTCACAGGGTTTTTCAGAAGACGTCGAACAACTCACCGCCTTCAGGTCATTACGCCTCCGTGGCGCCTTGCTGGCAAAAGAAGGGTTACTTTTACAAAAAAAAATTTGCAAAGGTTACTTTGCAAATATCAAAAAATTTTAGGGTTAATTTAAAAAAAAATAATGGGTGAAGGGGAAGGAAAATGGCGGGAAAAGGGAACGCTTTTCCCGCCAAACCGGGGCGAACCAGTTCGGTCTAAATCGGTCCGGTCTAGCAGTGGACTGGAAATTAGAAATTAGGGTTTTAGAGAGAGAACGGCGTAGAGAATTAGAACAAATTAGGGTTTTCTCCTTGCCCTTATCTTCCCACGAAGACGACAATGGATTCCGAGCTCGAAGATCTCCGCAAACTGCGAATAACTATTATAGAGAGAGTGGAGGGAGATGAAGGCGATGAAGAGGTAGAGCACGACGATGTTGAGGAGGAAGAGGATGAAGAGGATGAGGGAGTAGCCCTCGGGTTCGTCGAGAAGCCCAAGAATCCCCGATCGCTTCTCCGCCATCTCTTTCCCTAGAGTGTTCATTACTAAAGACAGGAAAATCAGATGTAACAAAGAAAAAAAAATCAACAAATAAGAATGAATTTCAGTAAAATTAGAGGCATTTTTTTTTAAAAAAAAAGTTCAACTACCTCCTCGCAAGACTTTTTCCCCCTAATTTTCCCCCTCTTTTTTTATAATAATTTTGGGCGAATTTTGGCCCAGCTATAGGGTTTACCGCTATTCGATGAAGCACTACTTAGAATTAAATCAAAATTTTCTAAGCAAATTCTCTCTATAGCAGAAATTTAAGCATCAAATCGAAGCATCTAAAGAAATGGACTAGTAAACGCTGCACGCAAAAGCGGGGCCAAAAAAGCACTTAGCAAACGAAAAGATGGAGTTTTAGGGTTCAGGACGTACAGGAACCGCTCCGGCTTTGCTCGGGAAGAGATGGCGGAGAAGCGATCGGCGATTCTTGGGCTTCTCGACGAACCCGAGGGCTACTCCCTCCTCCATTTCCTCCTCTTCCTCCTCAACATCGTCGTGCTCGACCTCTTCATCGCCTTCATCTCCCTCCACTCCCTCTATAGTAGTTATTCGCAGTTTGCGGAGATCTTCGAGCTCGGAATCCATCGTCGTCTTCGTGGGAAGATAAGGGCAAAGAGAAAACCCTAATTTGTTCTAATTCTCTACGCCTTTCTCTCTCTAAAACCCTAATTTCTAATTTCCGGTCCACTGCTAGACCGGACTGGTTTAGCCCGAACCGGTTCGCCCCGGTTTGGCGGGAAAAGCGTGCCCCTTTACGGCCATTTTCCTTCCCCTTCCCCTATTATTTTTTTTTAAATTAACCCTAAAATTTTTTGATATTTACAAAGTAACCTTTGCAAAAAAATTTTTGTAAAACTAACCCTTCTTTTGCCAGCAGGGCGCCACGGAGGTGTAATGACCTGAAGGTGCTGAGTTGTTCAGCGTCTTCAGAAAAATCCTGTGAAAACGCTAAATGAATCAGCGCCTTCATATGCTAAAGGCGCTGATTCATTCAGCGCCTTCAGCGTACACTATTAAGGCGCTGATTCATTCAGCGCTTTCATCCTGAAGGCACTGATCCATTCTGCGCTTTCAGCATATACTATGAAGGCGCTGAGGACTTGGCCAATTTTCGCAAATTTTTTTTTGTAAAAGTAACCCTTCTTTTGCCAGTAGGGCGCCACAGAGGCGTAATGATCTGAAGGCGCTGAGTTGTTCAGCGTCTTCAGAAAAACCCTGTGAAAACGCTAAATGAATCAGCGCCTTCATATGCTAAAGGCGCTGATTCATTCAGCGCCTTCAGCGTAGACTATTAAGGCGCTGATTCATTCAGCGCTTTCATCCTGAAGGCGTTGATCCATTCTGCGCTTTCAGCATATACTATGAAGGCGCTGAGGACTTGGCCAATTTTCGCGAAAATTGACTAAGTCCTCAGATATAACTGCTAAAGGCGCTGAATAGTTCATTCTTATTTGTTTGGCGAGTCGCTCTTGGAATGATGCCCAACTCTTTTTATCAGCGTCAGCCTGCATATAGATACGCAGATCTGCATAAGGCCATGAATGCAACTATAACATTGCGTGAACTCAAATATGGCAGAGGCAAACCTCAAATTGATCCATCAACGACTGCGCCATCTCATCTTTCTTATAATTATATGTTGGAAAAGAGGGAGTTTTAGGGAGTCTTAGAGTTTTCACAGGGTTTTTCTGAAGACGCCGAGCAACTCAGCGCATTCAGGTCATTACGCCTCCGTGGCGCCCTGCTGGCAAAAGAAGGGTTACTTTTACAAAAAAAAATTTGCAAAAGTTACTTTGCAAATATCAAAAAAAATTAGGGTTAATTTAAAAAAAAATAATGGGGGAAGGAGAAGGAAAATGGCGGGAAAGAGGCATGCTTTTCCCGCCAAACCGGGGCGAACCGGTTCGGGCTAAATCGGTCCGGTCTAGCAGTGGACTGGAAATTAGAAATTAAGGTTTTAGAGAGAGAACGGCGTAGAGAATTAGAACAAATTACGGTTTTCTCCTTGCCCTTATCTTCCCACGAAGACGACAATGGATTCCTAGCTCGAAGATCTCCGAAAACTGCGAATAACTACTATAGAGGGAGTGGAGGAAGATGAAGGCGATGAAGAGGTCGAGCACGACGATGTTGAGGAGGAAGAGGAGGAAGAGGATGAGGGAGTAGCCCTCGGGTTCGTCGAGAAGCCCAAGAATCCCCGATCGCTTCTCCGCCATCTCTTCCCCTACAGTGTTCATTACTAAAGACAGGAAAATCAGATGTAAGAATGAAAAAAAATCAACAAATAAGAATGAATTTCAGTAAAATTAGAGGCATTTTTTTTAAAAAAAGTTCAACTACCTCCTCGCAAGCCTTTTTCCCAGTAATTTTCCCCCTTTTTTTTTATAATAATTTTGGGCGAATTTTGGCCCAGCTATAGGGTTTATCGCTATTCGATGAAGCACTACTTAGAATTAAATCAAAATTTTCTAAGCAAATTCTCTCTATAGTAGAAATTTAAGTATCAAATCGAAGCATCTAAAGCAATGGACTTAGTAAACGCTGCACGCAAAAACGGGGCAAAAAAAGCACTTAGCAAACGAAAAGAGGGAGTTTTAGGGTTCAGGACGTACAGGAACCGCTCCGGCTTTGCTCGGGAAGAGGTGGCGGAGAAGCGATCGCGGATTCTTGGGCTTCTCGACGAACCCGAGGGCTACTCCCTCATCCTCTTCCTCCTCAACATCGTCGTGCTCGACCTCTTCATCGCCTTCATCTCCCTCCACTCCCTCTATAGTAGTTATTCGCAGTTTGCGGAGATCTTCGAGCTCGGAATCCATCGTCGTCTTCGTAGGAAGATAAGGGCAAGGAGAAAACCCTAATTTGTTCTAATTCTCTACGCCGTTCTCTCTCTAAAACCCTAATTTCTAATTTCCGGTCCACTGCTAGACCAGACCGGTTTAGCCCGAACCGGTTCACCCCGGTTTGGCGGGAAAAGCATGCCCCTTTCCCGCCATTTTCCTTCCCCTTCCTCTATTATTTTTTTTTAAATTAACCCTAAAATTTTTTGATATTTGTAAAGTAACCTCTGGAAAAAAATTTTTGTAAAAGTAACCTTTCTTTTGCCAGCAGGGCGCCACGGAGGCGTAATAACCTGAAGGCGCTGAGTTGTTCAGCGTCTTCAGAAAACCCTATGAAGACGCTAAATGAATCAGGGCCTTCATATGCTAAAGGCGCTGATTCATTCAGCGCCTTCAGCGTAGACTATTAAGGCGCTAATTCATTCAGCGCTTTCATCCTGAAGGCGCTGATCCATTCTGCGCTTTCAGCATATACTATGAAGGCGGTGAGGACTTGGCCAATTTTCGCGAAAATTGGCTAAGTCCTCAGATATAACTGCTAAAGGCGCTGAATAGTTCATTCTTATTTGGTTGGAGAGTCGCTCTTGGAAAGATGCCCAACTCATTTTATCAGCGTCAGCCTGCATATAGATATGCAGATCTGCATAAGGCCATGAATGCAACTATAACATTGCGTGAACTCAAATATGGCAGAGGCAAACCTCAAATTGATCCATCAACGACTGCGCCATCTCATCTTTCTTATTATTATATGTTGGAAAAGAGGGAGTTTTAGGGAGTCTTAGAGTTTTCACAAGGTTTTTCTGAAGACGCCGAACAACTCAGCGCTTTCAGGTCATTACGCCTCCGTGGCGCCCTGCTGGCAAAAGAATGGTTACTTTTACAAAAAAAAAAATTGCAAAGGTTACTTTGCAAATATCAAAAAAATTTAGGGTTAATTTAAAAAAAAAATAATGGGGGAAGGAGAAGGAAAATGGCGGGAAAGAGGCATGCTTTTCCCGCCAAACCGGGGCGAACCGGTTCGGGCTAAACCGGTCCGGTCTAGCAGTGGACTGGAAATTAGAAATTAAGGTTTTAGAGAGAGAACGGCGTAGAGAATTAGAACAAATTAGGGTTTTCTCCTTGCCCTTATCTTCCCACGAAGACGACAATGGATTCCGAGCTCGAAGATCTCCGCAAACTGCGAATAACTACTACAGAGGGAGTGGAGGGAGATGAAGGCGATGAAGAGCTCGAGCACGACGATGTTGAGGAGGAAGAGGAGGAAGAGGGTGAGGGAGTAGCCCTCGGGTTCGTCGAGAAGCCCAAGAATCCCCGATCGCTTCTCCGCCATCTCTTCCCCTACAGTGTTCATTACTAAAGACAGGAAAATCAGATGTAAGAATGAAAAAAAAATGAACAAATAAGAATGAATTTCAGTAAAATTAGAGGCATTTTTTTAAAAAAAGAGTTCAACTACCTCCTCGCAAGCCTTTTTCCCCCTAATTTCCCCCTTTTTTTTTATAATAATTTTGGGCGAATTTTGGCCCAGCTATAGGGTTTACCGCTATTCGATGAAGCACTACTTAGAATTAAATCAAAATTTTCTAAGCAAATTCTCTCTATAGTAGAAATTTAAGCATCAAATCAAAGCATCTAAAGCAATGGACTTAGTAAACGCTGCACGCAAAAGCGGGGCCAAAAAAGCACTTAGCAAACGAAAAGAGGGAGTTTTAGGTTTCTTCGCGATTCCACTGTACCCACCCGCGCGGGCAGCAGGCGCTCATTTCTTCTCTTCAATCCCGCACAGTGCCGATCTCCTCATTTCCCTCCGCTCTCGCACAGTACCGCGGAGCACAGTGCCGATCTCCTCTCCCACACAGTGCCGTTCTCCCCTCGCCGTCGTCGTCGCTCCCACACAGTACCGCGGAGCACAGTGCCGATCTCCTCTCCCGCACAGTGTCGTTCTCCTCTCGCCGTCGCCGAGAGGAAGCACATTGTTGCGGTCACCGTCTCTCTCGCTCTCTACATCTCTCACTGTGAGCCTCGCTCTCTCTCTCTCTCTTCTCTCTCTCTTCTCTCTCTCTCTCTCACTGTGAGAAAGGGATCTCTCATAGTGAGATCGCTCACTGTGAGAGATCCCCTCACAGTGAGAGAGAGAACTGTTAGATCGCTCACAGTGAGCTATCTCCTCTCTGTGAGATCGCTCACAGTGAGCGATCCCCTCACTGTGAGATCGCACAGTGAGCGATCCCCTCACTGTGAGTGAGGGATCCTTTGTTCTCACAGTGTCCCTCTCTGTGAGAGGGATCTCTCACAATGAGAGAGTTATCTCACTGTGAGAGATCCCTCACTGTGAGAGAACTCTCACACTATGACAGAACTATCACAGTGAACTCTCACAGTGAGGGATCTCTCACTGTGCGAGAGATTTTACTGTGTCCGCGCGAGATCGCGCACTGTCGCCCTTAGCATTACCTTGCAAGATCTCACTGTGAGAGGTTTTATTGTCGCTCTCTCATGGTGAAATTCAAATTATTATTTTAAAGTGGTTAATTTTTTTTGTAGTTAAAATGGCTAATCGTCGCATGTCGCTAAGTGTTCATTGGGATGGACAGTTAGTTATCGATGAGAATGGTCCAAAATATATCGGCGGTCGAAAAAAATTAATCGCGATACCTTCTAATTCTACATATACTAGTTTCGAGACGAGAATGTATCGTTTAACAAATTGTAGAAGAGAAAAATTTCGTTTAAAATTCACTATTCGGTCCCCCAGTGTCGGTAATGAATATTTAGCTCACGAAGTAGTAGATGATGAATCATTAGAGGGAATGATTGAATTATGTGAACATTATGGTTTTGTCACGGTATACATTGAGAAAGAGCTACACCCGTCGGAAAATTTTGAACCGCAAGGTAATTACACGAGAATGCTCCACAATTATATGGATGTTGGTCCTTCCGCCAATGTAATGGATGATCCAAACTTACTAAGCCAAGGTGGTGTAAGAATTACAAGGTTAGTACAATAACATAATAAATTAGTAATTTGTAATTTTCTGTAATTGGACTTAATCATTATATATACTGCAGAGAAAGTGAGTATTCGCCTATTGAGAGTGTTGTACCTTGCTCGGTTAGTGTGCCATCAACGACCACATGTGTGCCACCTACGACCACACACACGCAAGCCACAACCTCACGTGGACAATGCACGACCTCACGCGGACAATGCACGACTTCCCGTCTAGAACCTGAATTGTCTCATTTACAACTAGAACCTTATGATTGGCGGTAAGTACAAATCTAAGTAATTTTTAAATTAATGGGATGTGCAGGTGGTAATGTTTACCAAATGTGCAGGTTATCTACTTCCTATGAACATTGGAATAATCCTGCTATTAATGATTTTGGTACTAATGTTGACGAAGGAGGTGAAAATATTAATGAAGGAGATGCTAACGTTGACGGGGGTGGTGATAGTGATATTAATCATAAGAATTCACCAATCAATGATGATCACAATAGTAGTAAAGATGAAGATTTGAATGATCCATCATATGATATAGATGATGATCATGATGGAGAGCTAAATTATCTTGCAAATGCCATTTTCAATGAAATGGACAACCCAGAAATAAACAACGAATATGTTGACAATCCTGACGAGGAAATTGAATTTGTTGATCATCCGGAACGTTTTCCTACAAATAATAATTGGATGAATCAGTATGTTGTAGATCCTACCGAGGGTGATATTCGACAAATCAATATTGGTCTCCCTAGCATTGATGCACTACAACAAAACTGGGTTTTAGCGGCGATTATTTTTTACTTTCCCGGCAATTATAATTGCCGCTAAATAGTTTTACGGCAATTATAATAATTGCCGCTATTGGTAGGGTCGCTAAAAGTTATTACGGCATTTGTTTCGGCGGTTGGTAAAAGCCTAAACAAATGCCGCTAAATACTATCTAATAGCAACTATTATAAATGCCACTATAATTATCTATAATTGCCACTAAAAACATATTAAATGACTAGTAAATAGAGACTATAGCGGCAACTGCAACGAGCCAACGAAATATGATTATTAGTTAATAACATCACATCAGATTGGATGTGCACCAGCTACTTGGATTAACAGTATTCATATTGCAAGGCAAGCACAAACAGCAAATATAACTGTCAAAGTACCCTCATCAATAACAATAAGTGCTAATTAACTACAACAAACTACATGATTAATGAGTTTTTTGCCACCATTACACCCAGTGACAAGTGAATTAAATGGATCAATATCTGAAAGATGGCAGACTGTCAGAACATATTAGTCAATTTCGAGATAATTCCAAACTTCAATTAGCCTCCCAAACATGCAGTTGATGGGGAACATGCAGTTGATGGGGAAGGCTCCTGCAGAGCTGATGTTGACTCTTCTTTGGCCAGTGATTGAAACATCTGCAAATAACAAATCAGACAACTCAGAATTCTAAGAGGAGGACTGGAATATTGTCCAACTTGGTCAAACATGTCAACCAATGATGTTACCAAGCACGGAACCTATAGAACCCATTAATACAAAGCAGCGTCTTGAACATAGTCAAAAGAATAGACAAAAATAATTCAACTTACACCAACACCACAATGAAAGTTCAAACAGAAAAAAAAGCATAGAAAACCAGTTTACCAAAAAATCGTAGAGGGCAAAACAAGATTAGGCTATTGCCACAATATACAAGTTCATGTCAATCTTTGACCATTAACAACAAGATCTAGACTTTCTTCTTTCCGGTAGCACTTGTCAGACAAGAAAACCACAGCAGTTAATTCCAATATCTAATGTTCATTGAAGGTGTAATGAACCGGAATTTTGGTATATAAATAAATGTAAATAAAATGGTATGAAATGCTATTTTATTGAAATTATAGAAGTAAAGGATAACCTGGAAACGAATTGGGCCCAAATCGGGATTAGAATGTAAGATCTTGAATCTTACATGAGAAAGTGGGCCCAGTTTGTAAGTGGAAAATTCACAGTTTCGAAAAATTCCGAGAAAAATACGGGAGCTCCGTAAATGTGTTTTAAGGCCACAGTAAAAGTTTCGCGTTGATCGGACACCCGGATAGTGAGAACGGACTCCGCCAGCGAAATTAAATACAGTGGGGCTTATGGTGACCCAGAGGTGGTCCAAACTGAAAAATTTAAGTACCATGAGGTAAATTTAGTTAAACTGTGGCTGTCCATCAAATTTAAGCAAAAACGGGCAAGAACGGACGAAAACGGGCGAAACTGGGCTTGGGCCCAAGTTTCGAGCGCCCGAAAATGAGTTCCGGGCGCCCGGAAAATACTGTAGCAAACCGGCATTTTTGGGCTGCAGCGAACAGGGCTGCACTGTAGCGAACCCGGTTCACTGTAGCAGCCCGGTCCGGACTTCGATGCGCCCGAAAGTTACTGTAGCGAAAGTTACTGGTGGCACGGATCCCGAGGCAGCTGGCACGAATCCCGAGGCAGTTGGCACGGATCCCAAGGCGGTAGGCACGGATCCCGAGGCACGGGCGCGAATCTCGAGGCAAGGCTTGCGCGCGTGCTGTGGCGCGCGACCCGAGGCCGCGTGGTAGGTGGGGGGGGGAACCGCCACGTGGCGTCTCCCCATTGGACGCAGCAGCCGAGTGGAGCAAGAGCGCGTCGGGAACACGCGCGACGCCTGGCGCGGTGTCAGCGGGGGTGGGCACGTGTCGGCCCCTCATTGGCCGGTCAGCGCGACGTGACGCGCTAACGCGACGCAGCTACCGCAGACGGTAGTGCGGTCCACGTGGCAGCCTCTGATTGGCTGCCACTGGTCCGTGGTCGCGGTGCACGGGTCCAGGGACACATGTCATCCTCTGATTGGTCGAGCGGCGCTGACGTGGCGCCTAGCTGGCATGGCGTGGACCCGTGGACCTTGGCGGGAAGGCTACTGTAGCCGCCCGAAAATTTTCGGGCGCCCGAAAAGGTGCGCCCGAAAATTCGGGCTTGGCCTATTTAGGCCCGAATCACCCCATTTTCCTCCTTTTTCTCCCTTTTTGGCTTCACCCGAGCGTACCAGGAGGGGAGCGGGCGATTCCGAGGCGGGGTTTTCGAGGGCGCACGAGCGCGCCGTGGACTCCGTGGAGCGCGCAAGGTGCTCCAAAGAGGCTAATGGGCGTGATGGACGTCACGGCGTTGTCGAGGTAGGCCCCGTGTGTGTCGTTTTTGTGGTATTTTTGGCACAGTTTTGAAGTTTCCTTTTGGATTTTGGATTTGACCCCTTTGCCCACGTGTATGTTAGGGACCCAACTTTCTGTGTCGTTTTACTGCGCGAGTTTCGCGGGCGTTTTGGACGCGCCTCGTTTTGCGTGCAAGCTCGTGGAGGTGTGCACCGTTTTGCGTGCGGATTCGGCAAATGCGCGCAGTTTTGGACGCGAACTCGTAAAACGTGCACCGTTTTGCGTGCAACGTTGAGAAAAGAACATGCACCGTTTTGCGTGCCAATGCGAGGTATGTGCTTCGTTTTGCGTGCAGGTTGGACTAACGGGCACCGTTTTTTGTGCAAACTAACAATACATCTCGTTTTACGTGCAGGGCCGAAAAAATATGCATCATTTTGCGTGCAACCCTACAGTAGAGCGTGCACCGTTTTGCGTGCCAATACGGGGTATGTGCTGTAGGACCCCTGAACCTCATGCAGCTTTTTCCCGTGAATCCACTGTGCAAACACCTGTTGATGGTGTATCTGGCCCATAGTGCATCAAAGGGATGCCACAGATAGGCCCAGTGAGCTTTGGTTAGCTGTATTGGCCTTCGGCTGCTTTTGCCGAATTTTAGGAAAGGATTTAGGCCAAACGGAGGGTGGATTTGGATTCAGCGCGGAAAAACGCTTGAAAATGGCTTTTTGTTTGCTAAATTCTGAGTCCGGATGCCCAAAAACGGACTCCCGGAAGTTTTACAGCATTTTTGGTGCATGGGGGAGCCGTGGACCGGCGGGGGTGCCACGTGGCGCGACCTGATTGGTCGGCGCACGCGGCCGGGTCCACAGAGCGCAGGGGATAGGACCGGGGTGCACCGCGGGGCGCGTGGACCGGGGGCGCGCCACGTGGCAGTGTCTGATTGGGCGGCTCAGGTGCGCTCGGTCTGCGGGAGCGCGCGGGGAGGCGTGGACCGGGGGGCGCGCCACGTGGCAGCACCCGGTTGGCGGGTCCACGGGCGTGCGGTTCACGCAGCGCGCGGGGCAGGCGCCGTACCGAAGGGAGGTGGCCGTACCACGGGCAGGTGGCCGTACCGCGGGCAGGTCGGGGCGACGTGGGCAGCGCCACGTGGCGCCCGCTGATTCGCGGGCGCCACCTACCGCGTTGACTGCGGGCAGGACACGTGGCAGGCGCCGGCGGGGCTTGCATGGCTGCCGCCTGTTCGGGCGACACGTGGCGAGCGTTGGGGCGGGTTGGACGAAGCCTGGATCCCGTCCGACCGCGTGTTTTGGGCTGGGCCACACTGTGCGCGCCCGAAAGTTGTGGGCCGGGCCACACTGTGCGCGCCCGAAAATTTCCGGGCGCCCGAAACTTGGGACAAAATGGAAATTTTCCCATTTGTTCCTCCAGCTCTATAAATAGCCAACCCGAGCCCTCTTCTTTGGCTTTTTTCTCTCAAACCGCGCATCCTCTGCCCAAGCCACCTTTAGGAGATTTGTTCATCTCCAAGTTCTTGATCTTCCTGCCAAGTTTCAGATTTTCTGGAGGCACGCATCCCGAGGTTCTTCATTTTACGGCGCGGCGCGACGTTGCATTCCTGTGTTCTTCTTCGGCGCAACGGCAGTGTTTTTGCTCCCCTGGGCTACCCCGAGGTCCTTTTTCAGTGATTCTTGCGCCGACAGACTCCTAAGAGGTAGGGCTTCATCTTTCGTTTTGGTCGCACTTTCCCGTTTCGAGGTTTTGGCACGGATCCCGAGGCAAACAGTGACCCCTTTTTCTGTGTGGATTTCCTTGACAGCCCTGTGGTATTTTGGCCATATCTTCGCGCACGAGCGTCAGACGGAAACGAGCTTATACAACTTTTTCATCTACGGATCGCAAGGAACGCGCTCGTATTTTTCTTGGATTTTCCAGAGGATTATTTCGAGGTGAAAATCACTGTTTTCTCAGTGAACAGTGCAGTCTTTAGCACAGATTTTTGTATGATGTACCCCTTTTGCCGAATTTATATCTTGACTTACCGAACTCAGATTTGGGCGTGCAAGGTACCGTTGCGAAGCTATCGACGCGAGGATCGCCGTGATATTTTTCTTGGAATTTCCTGGGCACTTTCTGCAGGTGATAATTTAACAGTTTTGAATCCGATGTTGTATGTGATTATAAGAGCAATATTTGGGAGCCTAAGTGTATTTAGTGGACTTTGTATTGTACCAGGAGTATTACGGGTGTGCTGAATTTGTGGAAGCAAGGATTTGGAATTTTGGTATTTTCATCTGTACGGATCCGGACAGTTCGCACTTCAGGTGGATGGTTGTTGTACTCCTCTTTTTGGTATGCCCACTAGGAATGTCAGAATTCCCCTACTTCGATGATGTTAACTGTTGTTGGTAGACTTGCATGCTCTAGGGAATTAATTATCGATTATTTGATCCATGATAAATCCGTGTTAGAATGAATACCTTATTTAATCGCTTAATTATTCTGGACTGCATGTTTAGGGGCAGAATAGAAATTGAGGACTGCAAAATTGATGATTGTTTATATGTGACTGTCACCTTAGCCTATATTATCTAAACTGATTATTCTTGAAAAATGGACAAAATATTGGAACAATGCATGACTAAACGGGTCACATAATTATGTCATCTTTTACTGCTACACTATCTTTTGGGACTTGACTTAGGAGAAACCATGCATTTATTCTTTTCTTCTCCGATTATTGATAGACTTGAGGCACAGTTGCTCGGGTTCGAGCGGGTGTTGGACAGTGTAGTCAGATATTGGGGATTTGGGACAGGTTGGGCTTTTGACAGGGTATTGCGGCGACCACGGATCTTGGGTGGTTGACCGGGTTGCACTATTGCATCAGATTGGGTGTTTTGGGGATCGGGCTTTCTTTAGTGGAGGGTTTTTCCCACTTCATTGAGTCTTGATCCAGACCTGCTATATCAGGTTACTTGTAGTTACTTATTTTTCTCGTGTGGGTCGCTCCCCACGAGTGCGACTCCGGAGTGCGCGGCAGACAGACTTTGAGTCCTGGGGACTCCTTTTGCTTCGGTGTTATGCGTAGGCTGGCATACCCGTCGCGGCAGAGCAGGCAGTGCCAGTGTTCACTGGCGGTCAGATTGGGTCATTTTGACAGGCTTCTTGATTCTGATGCATCACTTTCTCCATCCTTATTGGTTGGTCATGTAGAGGCATATTAGGGATAGCATTTTATCAGTTGCTTCATTTATCTGCACCCCCCTTTCTTCTCCTTTCCCTTTTTGCCTCTGATCACCTGGTGGGCATATCTGAGCTGAGGCTTTACCCACTAGGGGAGGCTACTGTTTATAGTAATACTTACCCCCATTGTCTTTCTTGTTTCTTTCTTTTCCCTTGTTTTGCAGAGTCCTCCGTGGGAGTTGCTGGGCCGTCAGCAACTGATCGAGGTAAGCGAATTGCGGACTAGATAGAGAGCCACCCCGAGGGTTGTAGCTGGAGCTTTTGAGTACCTGATCTTCTCAGACAGCTTTTATTTATTTTCTTTTTGGGTCTGGCTTCTGCCAGCTGTTTGTATTTTTAGTGGTGAGCTGGGAGAGACATCTGTATTTTATTTCACTGTTGTACTCTTTTACTTCCAGCTTCTGTCTGAGATACAGTAGTTTTAGTTTAGCTCTGATTATTATGCTCTGTTATTATTATTTCTTATATCTGAGCAGGTTACCGACGCTTCGTGTATGTGGGAAATACCGCATGCACGGCGGATCTGTAGACGGGCCCGGGTTCTGGCTTACACCCGGGGCGTGACATGTGCTCCGTTTTGCGTGCGGGTTGGACCAATGCGCGCCGTTTTGCGTGCAGAATCTAATAGTTTGCATCGTTTTCGTGCAGGGCTAGGAAAAATATGCACCGTTTTGCGTGCAACCCTACAGTCAAACGTGCACCGTTTTGCGTGCAGATTCGAGGTACGTGCACCGTTTCGCGTGCAGGTCGTGTTGTCGCGCATAGTTTTGCGAGCCGACCCTAATATTGTGCATCATTTCTCGTGCAGGGTCAGAAAGGACGTGCACCGTTTTGCGTGCAACCTTAAGAGAAGCATGCTCCGTTTTGCGTGCAAACCTGAGGTACGTGCACCGTTTTGCGTGCAGGTTGTGTAGTCGCGCACCATTTTGCGTGTAGGATAAAATAGCGCGCACCGTTTTGCATGAGGAATTGTAATGACGTGCACCGTTTTGCGTGCAGGTATGGTGGACGTGCACCGTTTTGCGTGCGAACTCGAGGGATGGGCACCGTTTTGCGTGCAAGCTCGAGAAAACAAGTGGAATCGCGTGGAGACCAATTGCAAGTGTCTGCAAGCAATTGGGGGCATCACAAGGTGAGAAATTCTGTCGAAATTAGGTGATCTCTCTCCTTGCTCCTTTGCTTTTTGATTCGAAGCATGATAGTAGCCTGTTAGAGGCGTTAGGTAATTATGATTAAGATTGTCTGTGTAGATGGATTCAGATGAAAAAGTGCAACTGTTGGTTGCCAGAGATTGAGGAATAGATGTGCATGTGCAAATAGACACAGAGGAAAAGTGTAACTGTTGGTTGCCAAAGATATATGATGAATATGCAGGCGTAAAGATAATTATTATTTTATGAATGAGATGAAAATAATTGCATGCATGAAAAAGATTAGCTAATTATGATGGTGATCATGTTAGGGTATAACCCTAGGAATCACGTGACATAAGGGAACAACAGTTGTTGGTAGTAAGACTAGGAGAAAACCTAGTATAGGGGTTTGACGAGTGACATCAACTTAGGAGTTATCCTAGGGTGGACGAGTGGCATGGTCTTAGGTGATAACCTAAGGACACTGGACTAGTGATCAACATAGAGTCAGGGAACTCTAGGATGTATATGACATGAGACTTAGGTAAAGGAAACCTAAGGAGGACTAGTGATCAACATAGAGTCTGGGAACTCTAGAATGTATATGACATGAGACTTAGGTAAAGGGAACCTAAGGAGGACTAGTGATCAACATATAGTCAGGGAACTCTAGAATGAGTGTGACATGGAACTTAGGTAAAGGGAACCTAAGGTGAGCTAGAAGAGTTTAAATTCACAGACAGGAAAATAGAGTTAAGTTGACTCTAGGATTCAGTAAGGAATCAGGAGAACGAAAAAAAGGGATAAAGTGTGGAGACATGAAAGGGAAAACAGGAAATTAAAGTCAGTGTAACCCTAAATCCAAGGCGGAATCAGGAAAATAGGGATTAGATCCCACGGTTAAGAATTTAGGGAACATGACCCCAGAGAGTCATAGGGCGTCTGGGTAAATGGATAGACTAGTTTAACTTCAAGTAAAGTTAAACAAAGGAAAGTGGAAAGGATAAAGTGTGGAGACATGAAAGGAAAAGATAATGGAAATAGGGTTAATAAACTCTAAGTCTGATAAAATGGAAAGCGACTATTGTCCTTGTGACGTAGTGCAAACCTTAAGGGTAATTGAAGCATAAGGGCTGTGAATTGAGAACAAGTTGTTCCAACCTGAATTGGTGTTAGAGACACCCGAATTATCCTAGAGTAAGGAACTTAGGATAAAAGAAATAGAGCTTAAGAGAAAGCTAAAAGTGGCTAAAAAGTATAAAGAGAATATAAATGGCGCCTTCGAATTTGAGACTCGTCAATTGGAGCAGAACTCCCTGGGCAGTGACCCGTCGGACGAGATACTTTCAAAAGGCTAAAAGTTAAAAGCAAGCTAAAAGTGGCTAAAAAGTATAAAGAGAATATAAATGGCGCCTTCGAATTTGAGACTCGTCAAGCGGAGCAGGACTCCCTGGGCAGTGACCCGTCGGACGAGGTACTTTCGAAAGGCTTAAAGTGAAAGCAAAGAGCTAAATGCTCAAAGAAAAGTGAAAGATATTTGCCAGTGGCAAAAAGGGAGCTATAAGCTCGAATAAGAAAGGAAAGCAAGTGTTCAAAGGCATAGAGGCTAAGAACTAAAGTAAAAGAGAAAGAAAAAGAAAAGAAAAGAAAAGAAAAAAATAATAATAATAATTAAAGATAAAACGGGCGGAACTACGGAGTGAAACGCGGCCCATGTTGGAGTTGCAGGTAGTGCCCTTCTCCCGGGTAGAGACCCGTTCGGGACGTTTCTTCCGTAGGACGGGGTAACACTTACGGGTGTTATCAGCAACCTTAGAAATCTTATCTTATGGTAGCAGGACTACCGGGCTGGGCCCGTTGGATAAGAAATTTCTGAGGGTTAACTTGAACTAAAGCACCACAATTTAAAGAGTAAAGAGAAACTTGAGTGGCCAAAATGGCCGGGTTAGTTTGACCCTGTATACAGCGGCATAGTGGCCGAGTTGGTGCTTAGTAGCTTAGTATGACTAGACAGAGTAGTGCTGGGTTGATGAGTATATACAGATAGTGATATATTATTTTGCATAGCTGCATTTTGATATCGAGGATTTTAGTTTCCTAGCACTATTATTATTGCTTCCATTGGACCAAGTGGTGTAGGACACTTTTTCTCGGTGGTTGAACCCACTGGGAACTCAGATGTAGTTCTCACACCCCTTGGGTGACTCCCCCCCACAAGTTCAGGTATGGATGCAGCGGTTGCGACGGTTCTGATGCAGACGGCGAGGTATGCGACAGGGGCAAGGGCCCAGCAGCATAGAGACCTAGAGGGTCTAGCAGAGGTATCCCATTTTTATATTTCTTGAGTGAACCTTATATGGTGAGGAATTTATGTAAAGGAATTGTAATAATTTTATTTGCAAGTTCAGAGATGTAAAGTGTAATAAAGTAATGCATGGTTCACTCTTGTATGCTTTCATTTTCGCTTTAACTGTTGTTATTGAATGAAAGTTTTAATTTGTAGTGATTTTTAATACTCTGATATTGAGCTTCCGCATATACTTGTTGTGTTATTATGGATGTTACCGTTCCTTTCGGGTAGAAAAAGGTCTTACCCGACTGGCGGGTCTGTTGGCGTGCCCGAACCGTACAAATTGGCGGACTCGGGGCGTGACAGAAGGCCTAATGACTTAGCAACTATTTTCATCCAAATTCTCTGTAACATAAAGCTATACTTCTAGAGAATAATATTAGCGCAATAATATTCTGGTACTAGGTGATCTTAATACTTGAACCAAATAAATAATGACTAAATCTTGTGAAATTAATAGACTATCAAAACTACCAATCTATTTAAAAAAAATTAATAGCAGTATTTACTAAAAAACTAGATCTGAAGGGACAATGCAGATATTTCAATTGGGTCAAATGCAGCTGCCCCATTAAGTTGAATTTTTCTAACAGGAATTCCAGATATCTAATGACTCGAGAAAAAAAAAATAAATCAATCACTAGAAAAGATTTCACCGACTTGATACTATCTTTGATAGACAACACATTTAAAATCTTTGGGATTGAGAGATTATACCTACATAACAGTAAAAGCAAGAATGCAAGAGAAAAGCACAATAGAGTCTACAAAACTAAGGCAAAGTGAATCATGAAAGATGAGAAGCTAAAGCTAACTGTAAATACAAAGTTTGATGGAGCATAGTTTGTCATACATCTTGACAGCTAAGATTTTAACTTTCAAGAAATATGGAAATTTATAGCACATCGAAAGCCACAAACTCATTAAGAACTAACGGTAATGTAGAAATACCTACTGATTAGCATGCCATTAGTTTTAAATTTACGGGAAGACAAAACTTTGAGAACAACGAAAGTCAAAGATTCATTAAGAATGTAAGGTGATGAAGAAATACCTATTAATTAACGGTCATCATGTTGAAAGGAAATAATCATGTTTAAATTGTTGTAAAATATTTATCTTTTCAAGATAATTCTTTTAAATGATTTAAACTCAGCATATTCAACAAAATAAATTTGTAAGAAAAACCGATCAGCAATTAAATAATAAATACGGTAAAAGAAAAGTTTTAGAGGAGGCCTGTGGATCGAGGCGTGCAGAGCACTGTCCTAGAAACGAGATTGCCCCTCTACGTGCGAGGCTTCCCGGCAATCCCTTCCAGCGATACAACGTCCACGTTCCACCCCGTCGGCACGATTTCAAGGTGGCGCAAGATGAACCCAGCCAACTTTCAGAGATCCAGCAAAATCGACAGAAAGAACAAAGTGAAATAGTAGAATTGGGAAATAGAAATGGGAAAAGGGAAATAGCACTGGCACCGTTAACATTTTTTAAAAAAGACGTTCAGGTTTTAAACTCCTCTTAAACCCCGAAACGAGCGATCGTGCTCTAACGGCAGGGTATCCAGGCTCCGCAAGGTAAGGCCGTATGCGCCCAAGACTTACGGAGAAAGCAACTAAAACTTAAAAATAAAAATTAAATAAAAATAAAATGAACCGGATAATAATTTTTAAATAAGTTTTAAATCACCAAAATATCAATTCCAAATAAAATCCAACAATCCCCCACATGATTTAAAACTTCAAATAAAAACTGAGATTCAAAGCAACATAAAAGAACGCTGGATCTCTTATACCACGTATTCGGCGAAGGTACCTTTCGGGTTTGAACCTTCACTTAGTGCTTATCTATGTACATCCGAGGGCACAATGGTGGACTACGCCTTGAACCAAGGCCGGTGAATCGGATTTCCACAAACCGCACACATGGTACAGTCGTTAGGGTTCAAAGCGGGTGAGCGCTATAATGGCCATGCGCTGGTATCGATTCATGTGTGTTTTAGGAAACCGCCCGCTTTCCACAGTCGCGGCCTCACGACTCCACACATATAGTAGATCCTCAGAGGGTATCTGCAAGGTCGTACCCTGCCTCATGGGTCTTGGAACCATTCAGGGCCAAAGCCCTTCCTATCCACTTGCAGAAATGAGCACTGTCGCCATAGGGATGAGGATACAAAAACAGTGCTCCTCAAGCTACCTGTTCGACTTGTTACTACCCATTGAACCTGCAACAGGTTGGGTTGCCATCGCCGGTAACTTCTATTGTGGGCTAAGCCCCATCCCCCTCGACGATTCTAGGATCACGGTCCTAGACAAACCCTTGGTGAGCTGATCAGCCAAGTTTCTTGCAGATCTCACAAATTCCAATGCAACCACATTTTCTTTCAAATTCTGTCGAATGAACTTGTGTCTCAATTTCATAAATCTGTTCATCTTAGTCTCCACATTCTCTTGTGCACATTTGTCAATTGCAGCTCTACAATCACAATGAATAGACACAGGTGCTAAAGGTTGCTCCAACAGTGGCAGATCAAAAAGAAATTCTCTCAACCACTTAGCCTCTGTTACAGTAGTATCTAAAGCTATCAATTCAGATTCCATAGTACTTCTAGAAATCAAAGACTGTTTAGTTGACTTCCAAGAAACAGCTGCTCCTCCTAGGAGAAATACAAATCCTGTAGTAGACTTCACATCAGCTGTATCACTAATCCAATTCGCATCACTATATCCTTCTAATACTGCAGGAAAACCAATATAATGCAATCCATAGGATACAGTCCCTTTCAAATATCTCAATACTCTTTCTAAAGCATTCCAATGCTCTCTGTTCGGATTATGGGTATATCTTCTCAATCGATTTACAGCATAAGCCAAATCAGGTCTAGTGTAGTCCACTAGATATCCTAAGGATCCGATAATCTGTGAATATCTATTCTGGCCTATTGGATCTCCTCTATTCTTCTTAAGATGCACACTAGAATCATAAGGTGTCACTACAGATTTAATATCAGAATATCCAAACTTCTTCAATAATTGTTCACTGTAGTGAGATTGGCTCATAATAATTTCTTTCGACTTTCTAATGATTTTCATATTGAGAATCACATCTGCTTGTCCAAGATCTTTCATATCAAAGTTTTTATTCAACAATTTCTTTACATCATTTATCACATTCATGTTTGTACCAAATATCAAAATATCATCAACATACAAACATAAGATCACAATCTGTCCATCATACTCTTTCGAATATACGCACTCATCAGACATGTTCACATGAAAACCATTTGAAACAACCAAAGAATCAAATTTTAAATGCCACTGTTTAGGAGCTTGCTTTAATCCATATAAAGATCTAGTCAATTTGCACACTTTGTTCTCATGTCCAGAGACCACAAATCCTTCAGGTTGCTTCATATAGATCTCTTCATCTAAATCACCATTTAGAAAGTCTGTCTTAACATCCATTTGATGAACAATCAGATCAAGAATAGAGGCTAAAGCAATCAACACTCTAATAGAGGTAATCCTAGCAACAGGAGCATAAACATCAAAATAATCAACCTCAGGCTTCTGTGCAAAACCCTGTGCCACTAATCTAGCCTTATACTTGTCTACAGATCCATCAGGTTTCAACTTCTTCTTAAAAATCCACCTACAGCCTACAGGCTTACATCCTAGAGGTAAATCAGATAACTCCCAAGTATGATTATGTAGAATAGACTGCATCTCAAGATTAATAGCCTCTTTCCAAAACGATGCATCTACAGATGTCATAGCTTGGTCATAGGTAGATGGGGTGTCTTCTACAAGTAGGACACAAAAATCATCTCCAAAAGTCTTCTCTACTCTAGGACGCTTACTTCTTCTAGGCTCAATCTCTTCTATCGGTTCACTGACTCTAGGTCTGCTAGAGCTACCAACGAGTTCAGCAGGAACAGATCTATCTACTCTAGTTTTAAATGAAAAAACATCCTCAAAGTACACAGCATCTCTAGCCTCAATGATTGTATTGTTAGAAATCTTATTAATTTCAGAATTCACCACTAGAAATCTGCTGGCATTACTATCCTGAGCATAACCCACAAAAATTGTATCGACAGTCTTAGGTCCAATCTTCCTTTTCTTATTTTCAGATATCTTCACTTTAGCTAGGCACCCCCACACTTTAAAATAATTCAAATTAGGCTTCCTGCCTTTCCAAAGCTCATAGGGAGATACATCAGAATTCTTGTGAGGAATCCTATTTAAAATCATACATGCAGAAATCAAAGCTTCCCCTTACAAGTTCTCAGGTGCGCCTGAACTAATAATCATCGAGTTTATCATATCCATTAAAGTCCTATTCTTACGTTCAGCAACTCCATTAGATTGAGGTGAATAGGGAGCAGTCACTTGATGTACAATTCCAAATTCTCGACAAAAATTAGTCATCTCATTTGAAGTGTATTCACCACCTCGATCAGATCTCAAAATTTTGATTTTCTTATCCAACTGATTTTCTACTTCAGCTTTATAAATTTTGAATCTGCTAAGAACCTCATCTTTTGATTTAATCAAGTAGACATAACAAAATTTCGAATGATCATCTATAAAAGTCACAAAATACTTATTTCCACCTCTACTAAGTCTACTTCCATCACAAACATCACTGTGCACAAGTTCTAAAAGATCACTATCTCTATCCACAGAATTAAAAGGTTTTCTAGGTTCCTTAGCTTGTACACATATTTCACATCTATGATCAGGTAAATCAGATTTGGGAATCAAATCAAGATGCATCAATCTTTTGATAGTATTGAAATTCACATGTCCTAATCTTCCATGCCAAATATTAGTAGAAACAACATTCAAAACAACAGGACTTTCATTCATTGGAAATGAAGATACAGAAAGTTTAAATAAACCATCACTCAAAAAACCCTTGCCTACAAAATTTACACCTTTAGTTATTACTACCCTATTACATTCAAAAACTAACTTAAAACCCTGCTGAACTAAAAGAGAACCACTAATCAAATTCTTCCTAATATCGGGAACATGGTGAACTCCGCGCAAGGTTAAGGTCTTCCCAGAGGTCAACCTCAAATCCACTCGACCTGTCCCAAGCACGCGAGAAGAGGCTGCATTCCCCATGTTCACCGATCCTCCACATGCGTCCTGGTAAGTGGAAAACCACGACCGATCAGAACAAGCATGGACATTAGCTCCAGTATCTATCCACCAATCAGAAGAACAAAGGGCAAGGTTAAGCTCAGGTAAACTAGATTCTAACCTGATAGTGGAGTCAGAAGGGTCAGAGCCGGCAGTCAGCATATTCGTCTGACGCTCAGGTGGAGCTCCCTTCTTCTTCATTGGCGCAGAAGGCCGAGTCTTGCGAAAGTAGCAATCCTTCGCAAAATGGTTCGTCTTTCCGCACACAAAGCAACCAGAGTTGCCTCCACTTCCCTCAGGTTTAGGCTTCTTAAAGTTTGGGTTAAACTTTCTATGATGGAATGGTTTCTTCTTAAAGTTTCTATGAGGCTGAAAGTTTCTACCCTTATTTTTGGAGTGCTCTACTAGGTTGGCTTGGGTAGTAGGCTCATTAAGTTTCTTATCCCTAGCTCGGTTCGACTCTTCTATCCTAATGGATCTTAGGACAAAATTTAGGGATAACTCACTTTGATTGTGGTTAAGATCGTTTGCATGGCTCTTCCAAGAGGGTGGCAACTTATCTATAAGGGCAGCAACTAAGAAATTCTCATCAAGATCTACACCACTAGATCTAAGTTGCTCAACTATGTGCTCAAAATCATGAAGCTGGTCAGACATTGACTTATTATCTACCAGTTTAAACTTAATTAAATCAGACGCCTGGTATCTCTTCTGGGTAGGATCAACCTGACCGTACTTATTCTCTAAAGATGTCCAAAGCTCCCTAGCAGTTTTCATACTACAGAAGATGTCATAAAGTTTATCTGAAAGGGTGCTAAGAATCCGGTTTAAGCAGTGATAATTAATCATATCAGGGTTAATGGGAAGTACAGGTCTAGGTGCAGAAGTAGTAGTAGTATCAGCATCAGCAGAGGGAGGAGTGGGACCAGCTTGGGCTTGACTCCGAGTAAAAGGTCTAGTGACCTCAGTCTGAATTGCACCTTCAGGTGCAGAGCCATTACTGTTTTCGGTAGAATCCGAAATAGCAGAAACCAGCCCAAGCGTGGTGAGCCAGAACCTCATTTGGTTCTGCCACCTTCTAAAGTTACGACCATCAAACGTGAAAGGTTTCGCCGAGTTATCCATAAAGAAAAATCAGTTTACAAACAATCCTACCGTAATGTCACAATATTGTTAAAAACTTTAAAACAGTTTAATAGTTTAATCCAAATTGACGGATTAAAATTTAATTAACAATAATTATATTAAGATTTTAATTGACAGTGTAAAAATGTAACACTATGTTTTGATTAACCGTAAACAATTTAAATATATTGCATTAACAATTAATATTATATATATCAACAATTCTGTTAACAGTAAATAATTTAAATATATTGCATTAACAGTACTAACAGAGTTGTATAAATCAACATAATACTAGCAGTAATTAAAAATTAATTAATTAAATAGTCTGCAATAGTTAATTCTGCAAAGTTTACTACACTAATGTGTGGTGAGGAAGACTCGAACCCTCGATCTCAGGATAAATCAGATCATACGCACTAACCAACTGCACAACTAACACATTATATTAATACTAGCCGTATTTAATATATATAATTTATACCTGTTAATACTAACACAATACTCAGCATGCTCAATTTAGAATGAAACGTAGTGCTAACAGAATATAATTAATCTAACAGAATATTAATACTAGCAGTATTAACGTAGCAATAAATCTTAACAGTGCAATAAATATTAACAGAATCCAATTAATAATAAAATTATTAATTAAATATTTATCTTATTCACAGGATGATAATTATATGAAAAGATAAATTAATTTAATCTCGTTTCTAGATTGTTGTAAAATATTTATCTTTTCAAGATAATTCTTTTAAATGATTTAAACTCAGCATATTCAACAAAATAAATTTGTAAGAAAAACCGATCAGCAATTAAATAATAAATACGGTAAAAGAAAAGTTTTAGAGGAGGCCTGTGGATCGAGGCGTGCAGAGCACTGTCCTAGAAACGAGATTGCCCCTCTACGTGCGAGGCTTCCCGGCAATCCCTTCCAGCGATACAACGTCCACGTTCCACCCCGTCGGCACGATTTCAAGGTGGCGCAAGATGAACCCAGCCAACTTTCAGAGATCCAGCAAAATCGACAGAAAGAACAAAGTGAAATAGTAGAATTGGGAAATAGAAATGGGAAAAGGGAAATAGCACTGGCACCGTTAACATTTTTTAAAAAAGACGTTCGGGTTTTAAACTCCTCTTAAACCCCGAAACGAGCGATCGTGCTCTAACGGCAGGGTATCCAGGCTCCGCAAGGTAAGGCCGTATGCGCCCAAGACTTACGGAGAAAGCAACTAAAACTTAAAAATAAAAATTAAATAAAAATAAAATGAACCGGATAATAATTTTTAAATAAGTTTTAAATCACCAAAATATCAATTCCAAATAAAATCCAACATAAATGACATTCCAATCGAAGGAAAAACAAAATATTAATATATCAAAAATGCACATTATATAGAATATCTACACTCAGCACCGTAAGTTTGGAAGTTATCAATGATTAAAAGTAATGGAAGGCCCTAAAAGAACTATGCAGCTGACCTTATTTCAAGGAGATACCACGATCAGCAACAAAAAGCCTGAAAAGAAAAGATTTATGATTGCCTACTGCCACATAAGAAACTTTTGAGTATGTATTCTTCTTAAAAACAAACACCTAGTTCAGACGAATAGATGGAAAATGACCTGGGAATCAAATGGAAACCAGTTAAAACAGTAAAAGACATTCGTTCATCCAGCAAAAGTCTGAATTAGCCTAGAAAGATAGCTCAGCATTACAGACTCCTAATTTCCTAAGCAGTTTCACAAAATACCTACATAAACAGTACAACTCATTGACAAGATAACGGAGCTATAACGTATGCCAAGGCAGAGGTAACAAAGATTTTTGGGGCCACTGAAGATTGAAAATTTCACCAACATAAACATTACTGAAGCGTCTCTGTTTCCCTACTCCCGAGGGAGCAAAGGAACCAACGAAACCGTAGATGACTACCGCCTTACTGGGGGCACAGCACCACGACTGGGACCGCCACGACCAGCCGCTTGAGCCTGCATGGAGACATGACGGGAAGTTAGAAACAGTTCTTGAGTACATTCGTCCTCAAATCTTCAGCGAGCTGCTTACAAAGAGAGTAACACAATTAGTAGCCAAATCAGCGACTGGCAGTGCTTGGAGCCTTTTTTTTTCACCCAGTTGATATCATTTCCATATGAAAAAGCTCCATCATTTTGGAGGAATTCTGAAGAGCCTCCATTTATGTAATGATTATGTCAACTATCTGAAGCCCGCAAATTGACTTTCATTACTTCTCTTTAACACAAAATTGAATTGCATTTAGCATGGCACTTAATTGTTCTTACTATATACTGCTAGGAATCTGATGCAAAAGAGTTGCAAATCTTGCTGATTAAGTCACCATGAGGGGATGAATCAATACAAACTTAACTCGAGCGATAGCATTATTCAAATAAAATAAGCTGTCAGCAGTATCAGGGATGGCCTTCACATAATATGTCAATAGTAATGCACCAAATGCAGTTGCTAGTAAAAAGTGCCTCTGTTCCATCATGCAAATTCAGCTAATCAAGAAAATAAGACATCATAGGGGACCAAATCATTATTTTCACATCCAATAGGAAGGATCAGATAACTCACCTAAGCATAGTATCTATACTGCGCCGGTAATTTCGTACAGTTCATTATTCAATTGAAAGCTCTAAAACTAGGGAGCAAGGGAAAAGAGGCTGTTCAAACGCCAGCAACTGCATGAAGAAGCCCAACCTCATTCATGGGGATCGTAGAGGAAGACCCTTATCGAGATAAACTTATGAAATTGTGACTCAAATTGCTCTTACCTCTTAGTTCTGTGCCTTTTGACAATGTATATTCAAAGAAATGAAATTTTTGCATACATAATGGAAAATATATTATGACCGACACGGAAAAATTTGAAGTTTAAAAAGCAGTAAGTAGAGACAGGACAAGAATATGGAAGAAAATATTTCGAATGAAAGCCCAATAAAAAGAGACAATGACGAAAACCTAGAAGATTGACATATAAGAATGAAAAGACCTACTACATATCATGATAACTTCGCAACTGTATTTACATGGACAATTTATGTAAGCCTTTGAATCTCCAAAAATACAATCAAAACAAAGGCTATCTAGCAAAAGATAGTGGCTTGCATTTTCCTATCTAACTAAATATGTTGAAAAATTATGCACGGATCATACTAACAAAAAAGGAAAAACCAGTTGAGATAATAGACTTACCCTAGCACGCATAGCAACAGCACGTCCACGGCCAACTCCAATAGCTGAGCCTTTGCCCTTCATAAGAGAAAAAAAAAATCTCCCTTAGAAACTTAAAATAAAATGCATTACTTACAAATGAGAATAGAAAAGATATACCTTAATTCTTGCATCCAAGCGCTTGAACATGGGAGCATTTTTCAACATATCAGGAATTATCATAAACCTGTAAAAGAGAAATCATTTAAACAATCATCTTAAAAACAAACATTTGATAATTCAGGGTATAGTGAACATACCTGACTTTGCTGCCTCGGATAAACACATGTTCAAGTTGTGAAACTTTTCCATCCTATCATGGAGAAAGAAGTTTAATTAAGATAATAAACTGATAATAAGGCACACAAGCATTTGTATCTATTCATGTCGAAGCATTAGTGTAGTTGTGGCTTATTGAACTGCTATTTGAGTTGTGCATATATAAATCCCCTAAACAACTTCCCTCCATAGCAAAAGCAAAAGCTCCAAATAGGAGCTTCTACTTTTCACATTAGGAGCTTCTGCATTTCATGTTCAGGATCAGATTTTAGCTACCCACCATAGTAGAAGCTCTAGATGCCTCTCTTTGCCAAAACACTCTACTCAAGGTAATGGCATCTAAACCTAAGGAAATCCAGGCCAAGCCTATTTTTGGGCCAGAATAATTTTGCCTGATCAACCAAAGAAACGAAAAATCCAGGCCTAACCCAGCGCCGAATCAGGCCATGACAAAGCCAACTGGCCAAGGACCGGGTCAATCAGGCCTTGTTGGGTGGATCGGGCTTGGTTTGTTCAGGTCTATTAACAGCTAAAAGTAGGAATTGCAAAAGCAAGGACAAACAGGAGCTTATTCAATAAGTGCAAGATGTAGCCTCAACTCAGTTGTGAAGCCAAAGGCACGGTAACCCGAAAATAATGAGAAAGACAAATATTAGTTAAATGTATCTTTACAGAGAGACAGAGATCAGTACACACAGCAAGCATAGGGTGTTGAATAGTTCTTTGAGTTTCAGAACTTAAAATAAGAAACGAGACTACATAAAATAGTTAGCTGCACTTCACAATTTAGGACCTTTCAAATTGAGCATCCAGATCTGGACTAGGTCCTCATGCTACCCTACCTAAACTTGAAGCTGACCCCAAACTCAATAAATATAGCGTATAGAAAAGGACTATAACTATGAGCAGACATAGCTGACACACAATATAGTTCATGAACTATACATGTCCTACATTTAAACACAATAATACATACACAGACACATGCATACATGCATAAAGAAATGTCTATAGGTGCATAATTAGTTGCTTTTTAATCTCAATAAATAAATTAGGTTCTACTGCAATCTTATATATTAGACACCTAAACACAATACTCTGAAGTTCAATTTCATCCCTTGCATCATCTCTATTTACCTCATGTATTTTGCATGTACCAAGTATTTCGCTGATTTCATTAGGTGTTTATAATAACTTTACTATTCCAAAGTTTATTATTGAGAATATAGTTAACTACAATTACAGGTTTAAATAGTCTCACAAAGATCAAATCCATGAGACACAATCTCAATAAAGAGTAGGGCAAGGTGGATCTTCACTTAAAGCTTCACCTGAAGAGCCAATGCGCTCTATAAGTTTCCAATCAACCCTAGCTTGACAAAAACATATCAATGAGATCACATTATTTGTACTGCCCCAAACTCAAGAACTAGAGTGAACACCGTAGCTTAGGCCTCTATATGAGAACTGTTATCGAAAGCACAATCAGAGACTCGCCACTCCTAATTGTTCAAGCACTGCAGTAGCAAAAGAAGTTAGTTTTATAATGCTTTAAAACAAAATATGTTTTTTTTTAATATAAGATATAAAAACAAAGTAGCAAAGATACTGAATATAGGTTCATCTATTCAGCAATCCTCATGGCTAATTATCAAATTTGGAAGAGAAAAAATAGACTTCTTTCCTTTCCTGATCAGCCTTAAACTCCGTAAGGTAGCAATAGTAGTCACCCTTCCTGCATCAACCGGTAAGGAATTTCAGCGCACACAATTCTCTAATTGAGCCCCCAACAAAAGAAAAATTCCAATCTTGAGAAGTTTAATGAATAAAGACAGAAATAGAAATCCCAAAAATTTCGGTGATGTACATAGAATACGTGAAAAATAACATAGTACTAGCTACAAGCACATTAGAATTTAGAACATGCATCTACAGATCAATTTATTGTCCAACCAAACTTGATTTTAACCATACACTCAAGCAGACTTTGCAGTGTCAATGAGTTTCTTAAAGATAAAATATCGAGCTACCTGCGTTTATTATAATGGAATTCCGCTACATAGCATAAATAAACAAGACGGCATATGTATAATTTATGTATTTTACATTAGCTAGTATAATCAAATAGAGATTATTTACTGTTTCCAATTGCATAAGAAATGCAAGGCATTAACAGCAAAGAAGAAAATCAATCTAAAAAAAAAAGTGCTCTAAAAGGTTCCAAGGGTCCCAGCAAATTGAATCAAATAGGTTAATATTCCGAGGATTTCAGGCATCTCATAACAGAACAATGAAGTTAATTTTCAACAAATGAAAACAAGTAAGCCTTCCCTTCCAACTACCTGTATACATCCAGCACCGACTCTATTATCAGCATAATTTTTCATCAAATCAAATGAGATCGTATCTTATTCCAGTTCTATAAAGCAACCGATCTTTACTAGTGCATAAATGATCTCTATTACAGATGCCTAAATCACCTCATTCTTCGCAGGATTAATCAATTATGAATTCTGCACCTATCTTGTGTCAGAAGCTATTAATTCATAAATAAAAGAATTAAACAGATAATGCACTTCAAAAGATCAAGTAGAACTTTAACTTACATCTTATAATAAAAAATAGTAGATTCCCCAGAGCCGGAAGAGGGGATCAGATGCTGATCAATAATGGACAAGATATCATTGCATATCTTGGTAAGCTCCTCTTCTACTTTCTGGCAGTAACCCTTAGTGTGAATGTTTGATGTGTAATCAACATAGAGGAATCAAATCAACGTCCGCACAGAACATTCCCAAGGTTTTGATGTGTAATCAACATAGAGTAATCATTAATAAAGAAAAAAATATGAAAAATTGGGAAAAAAAATACGATCGAGATCTCACCCGAAATGGCCTTGAGCACGGCCTCCTGCGGCGGGCCCTGCTCGTCGGGGTTGGGCACCGACGACGACGAGCAGCGCAAGGGAGCGGCCGCGACAGCGGAACCGGAGCGTGGAACACTAACCCTAGATCGTCTTCGTCTTCGTCGTCGTCGTCGTCGGAGGAGGAGGAGGAGGATGAAATGGGGGGATCGAGCTCGGAGAGGTGGAGGAGGGAGATATGGGGGAGAGCTCGGAGATCAGGGGGAGGAGGAGCTGGAGCTGGTTTTGGGTTGGGGTTAGGATTGAAAATCTGAGATTTAAAATTTAAATTCTAATTTAAAAATTAAATATATAATTTTAATTTTTAAAATTTAAAATTTATTTTAAAATTTAAATTTAAAATTTAAAATTTAAAAGGTAAGATTTAAAATTTTTAAAATTTTTAATTTAAGATTTTTAAAGTTTGATTTTAAAAATCAAAATCACTTTTTAAATAATCTATTGAGCCAAAAAAAAAAAAAAAAAAATTGTCTAAAATTATTTTTCAAAAGATAGCCGAATGCGGATATATTTAACAAAAAGTTATTAGTCGGTAAAAAAAATAAAATTAAAATAATTGCCGCTAAAGTATAATTAGATACTATTTAATAGCGACTATTTTATAATTGCCGCTACTAAATTGCCACAAAAAGCCTATTTTGTTGTGGTGACGGGACTTGGGTTGGCCGCGTCTTTCGTGATAAGGTATCTTTATTGAATGCTCTAGACCGGTGGCATATTGATCATAATGTACAAATAAAAATTTCGAAATCTATTAGAACGACTTATACTGTCAAATGCTTCGTAGAGGGATGTGCATGGAGATTACATGCTTCGGTACCTAAAGATACGACGTACTTTAGGGTTAAAACATATGCTGGTCCACACACATGTGTAATTCTAATGCTGAACGCGGCACACTGTAATTGTAATTTGAGCCTTATATGTCAATTGATTCTCCCTACATTAAAGGCTAGACTTAATATGACACCAAAAGAAATTCAAGAAACAGTGCGAGAGACTTACCATGTTGACATAACATATTGGAAGGCTTGGCAATCAAGGAGTAAAGCATTACAGCTTATTTACGGGAGCTGAGAGCAATCATACACATACTTGCCTCGTTACCTTAATATGGTGAAGGAATCTAATCGAGGTACTTTATGGCGTCTGGAATATAGGTGGCCCGCTAATGGGATTTCTCGCTTTGGTCGTGTTTTTTGGTCATTTGGACCTTCGATTCGTGGATTCGCACAATGTCGGCCGGTAGTTAGTATCGATGCCACACATATGTACAGCAAATACGAAGGTCATGCGTTGATAGCGACGGCTGTAGATGCAAATAATGGACTATATCCTTTGGCATTTGCAATTTGTGAGGGCGAGAATGGCGGGAGTTGGCGACGGTTTTTGCAAAACCTGCGTCATTATGTTACCCGTGATAGAGCCATTTATTTTATATCTGATCGATTTTCTGGATTGAGGGAAATAGTGACTACTATCTATCCTCCAGCACAGGGTCACGCGCATTGTTGGTGTCTTCGACACATGAAAGCAAATATAAATAAGCGCTTCAAAAATAAAACTTTGTTAGATAAATTTTGGCAGATCGGAATTGCTTCAACACCGACGGAATATAATCAGTTGAGGAAGAATTAGAAACGTTGGATCACGATGCTTGGCAGTGGGTCCATGATCTTGATAGATATAAAAAGTACTGGGCAAAGGTATTTGACGTCGGCATATGACTTCCACAATTTTATTTATCTTGTCTTAAAAGTTGCTTTTTTTTAGCTATCATGTTACTAATATGTAGATTACTTATTGCATATGGCAGATCACGAGGACGCGGGGCCAGTTGATCCGTCTGTCCTAGTAGAGCAGCATCGCCATAGGTCCGCATTTATCAGGACTGAGGTAAGAGCTATAAAATTTTATTTTTTTTTTTCCATAATATAAATAAGATGAATTAATATATGAGCTAACTATATTTTTTTTGCATCAGAGGGCTATCGTGTTGTCTTATTCGCAGAGCATGGGCGCAAGCTGAACCAGTGGGAGCTTGACCATCTAGCTGTAATAGATCTACTCTGTCAGTCTGAATTTTACGGGGTATCACGACTTAGACGATTAGTGCTGGATCAGGCTCTGTTGGGCGCCCTTGCTGAGAGGTGGAGACCGGAGACCCAGACCTTCCACTTCCGCCACGGTGAGATGACCGTCACACTACAGGATGTGGTGGTTATTTCGGGTCTCTGTGTCCATGGTGCGCCGGTGTCGGGATCTACACTTCACGATTGGCCAGCTATCTGCGCAGATTTATTGGGGGTGGTACCTAGTGACATCAAGGGGTCACAGGTATCTCTAGATTGGTTATATCAGCATTTTCATCATTTACCTCTAGATGCCCCTGCCGGAGCAGTCGCAGCTACGGCCCGTGCATGCATGCTATATCAGATCGGGGGTAGTTTGTTTCCAAACCCTAGCGGATATAGAATTCATCTAAAGTGGCTACCACTTTTAGCTGACTTTGATATCTGCGGCGCGTATGCGTGGGGTGCTGAGACGCTGGCCTATCTATATCGAGCGTTTGCAGATGCCGCGCTTAACGGAAAGGCCGAATGTTGCTGTTTTGGGACCTTTTTGGAGGTATAAAATCTTTTTTTTTTTATTTCAGTATTATCTTTATATATTAGTATTATATATTTTATTTATTATATTAACCCGCTGGCGTTACTTTTTAGATCTGGGCTTGGGACCATATTCACGTCGGCCGACCTACAGGCGTCATAGCGCTGCCCGATATAGTCGATTGACCTCTGGGTTGCCGGTAAGATATTTATTTGTTATAGTAGATTTTTGTCTTTCAAATATAATTGCAACTAATATATATTTTTTATAATCTAGATGGGGCAACGCTGGAGGATTATGTTTTGGAACCAATGTCAGGACGACTGACATTGAGTTTTATAGAGACGAGTTAGATCAGCAGCGAGAGGAGCAGGTATGTAGATGTTTTATTGAATACTTTAAGTATATTTTCTTCATCACTTTTATATTAACTGATCATTTTGTCCATTTACAGGTTATATGGATGCCGTACACAGATGAGATTATAGCTACATTACCAGATTTCTGTGTGCAGGGCTCAGCAGTCTGGCGTGCAAGAACAGTCGTTATTTGCTTTCACATTGTCGAGATGCACGTGCCGGACTGAGTCCTACGGCAGTTCGGTCTTTTCCAGCATATACCTCTCAATGTGGAGTCCATCCGACGCATCACATCACGTGGGCGTCCGGATGAGGATTGGATCACATTTCATGCTATCCACATTGAGAGGTGGTCCGGGAGGCTAGAATAGATTTTTGCTCAGCTCCCGGCTGCTGGTGAGGACCCACTGCAGGCGGCATCCGTATATATGCAGTGGTACTGGACGATTACGAGAAGATGGATATCTCATCCAGTACAGCGTCCTCCGCTGATTTTTCATCCCCGTGGGCATATCGAGAGGAGACTGGTATAATAATTTATATATATAAATTTAATATGTTCAACTTATTTAATATAAATTTAATTTCTAAATTAAAATGCAGGCCGACACATTACGACAGATTCATACTATTGTCGGCCAGTTATTGCATGACCGACCACCGCCTGAGTTCGCATATGGGAATTTGACAGAAATGAACGAGAATATTCAGATGGTACTACAGCATGTACCATCTGAACCTACGACCAGAGTGTCAGGCGAACCTTTATATGAGGGAGCGTCCTCGAGTCATCAGGTATCATTTACCATAGAATTCAAATTAAGTTTTCAAATTCAAATTAACAAACTATTTACACTCTTTCAGGTGCCACGATCTCCATCTCCTATCATTCAGGCCCTGACGACAATTCATTCGACGTCAGCATCGCTCCCGCCACCAGTATCACGGACTTCATATGCTTCGCATATTCACGCCGTCATCCCTCGTCATCATCGCCACAGGAGATCCAGCATATTGCTGAGCAGGATGAGGGTGGTATCATCGAGGAGCTCAATCAGTTGGCAGCAGTCGAGCATCTCGATGATATACCTATTATCGAGCTTGTTGTTCCCCGTGGGCGAGGGCGAGGGCGAGGGCGTGGACGTGGGCGTGGCCGAGGACGTCGAGGTCGAGGTCGTGCTCAAAATTGAGCTTTTGAGGTCAAGGTTGTATTATAGACATTTATGTAATGTTCATTTTCACATTGTTACTCAACTGTGATTTATGAATGTCATGATTGTTGGACCTTCATTTGGTGTTTGTGAATGTTGTTTTATAATTTTGAATGTTAATTCTCATTGTCTGCAACTTGTTGTACAAATTTGGATTTTTTTTTAAGTACACTAAAACTATGTGTACTGTTCCAGCTAAAGGCGCCGAATGGTTCAGCGCCTTTAGTGTTCTACACTAAAGGCGCTGAGTCGCTCAGTGCATTTAGTGTTAAACACTAAAGGCGCTGAGTTACTCAACGCTTTTTTTATAAAACACTAAAGGCGCCGAATAGGTCAGCGCCTTTAACATATTTGTTAGAGGCGCTGAACCAACTAGCGCCTTTAACATCATATGTTAAAGGCGCAGAACTATTCAGCGCCTTTAGCAGTTATATCTGAGGACTTAGCCAATTTTCGCAAAAATTGGCTAAGTCCTCAGTGCCTTCATAGTATATGCTGAAGGCGCTGAATGGATCAGCGCCTTCAGGATGAAAGGACTGAATGAATCAGCGCCTTAATGGTATACGCTGAAGGCGCTTAATTGTGATGATCCGGACTCCCGCAGAAGCCAAACAGTGACTAAGGGGAGCTTGTACAGTGCAATAAAGCCCGTAGAAACGAAATTGGATATTTTTAATTGACTCTGCGCGAAAATCGGAGCAAACGGAAATTTTTGAGAGCTTTTTACAAAATTTCGGATGAGAATTTGGCGAAACGGACGGCGGAATCGGACTCAGCGCGCGAAAACGGTCGAAATGGTATATTCGCTTTATTTTTCGGCACCTGGGTACTGTTCACCGGAACAGTACGGCCGGAGTTACTGTTCCGGCCGGCGGCGGCCGCCGGCGAGCGGCGGAGGGCGGCGGCGCACGGCGGCGGGCAGCGGCGGCAGCGGCGGGGCAGCGGCGGAGCGCGGAGCGCGGAGGAAAGCGCGGGCAGGCGCGGGCAGGCGCGGGCAGGGCGCTCGGTGCGCGGTCCATGGGCCAGGCGTGCACCGGGTGCACCGACTTTCCCCCGTGCCACGTGGCATCTCCTGATTGGCGGGCCGGCTTCTAGAAACGTCTAGATGCTTGACACGTGGCATTATCCTGTTGGCCGACAGGTTTCCGGAAAACCCGGAGCGCGGAGCTGCACATGGACCACGTGGGACACGTGGCAATTTCTGATTGGCCCTTGCACGGATGTTTCCTGTTTGGGTGACACGTGGCGCTTCTTGGTTGGCCCGTTTCGGTGTTTCGTGTTTGGATCAGGATTTCGTGAGGGAATATTCCCTTTTGGCCCACTATATAAAGGATCCCCCACCCCCTCTCTTTGCACCTTGGAATCCGAGCCTTTAGAGAGAGAAACTGAAAAAGTGTTCTATATGAAAGTTGTTCCTCTCTCTCTCTTCTTTCTCTCTCTAGAATCTCAGGAATTTAGGAGTTACAGATAGAGAGATATCTGCGACGCGGCGCACTGCGACGATTTTTCTTTTAGGCCCATTTCCCGTCGCAGTTCCGTCGAAAATTCACTGCGGGCTAACCAGGAGGAATTTTTGGACGATTTTTGCGACAGCGCGACCGTAAGAGGTAGGGCTTCGATTTCCGTATTGATCATTTTGCTCCATTTCGTACTTTTGGCACAGTTTTTAGGTCCTCTTTGACCCCCTTTTTACTGTGATGATTTTTGGACAGCACCAACTTCTCCGATTTTTATCTTGACGTAGGAGCGTCAGATCGAGGCGTTTTAAGAGTCGATTTTGATCTACTCTTCGCGAGGAACGCAACCGTGATTTTTCTGGGATTTTAGGAGCTCATTTTAGAGGTGAAAAATTCCTCTTTTCCTGTGCTGTCTGAAAAACAGCAAATATTGTGCTTTTTGGGTTTTGTATTTATACCAGGAGCATTGGTTTGCAGGATTAAGGACTGTGGACAACCAGGAGACTACCTGGGGTGTTGTTTGAGCTGTTCAAGGTGGGCGGTTGTTGCTTACCTCATTTTTGACAAGCTCACTGGGATTACTGGAAATCCCCTAAAATATGATAATTAATGAGAACCATTGGGACAAACTAACAGGACTACTAACAGGACTACTAACAGGACTACTAACAGGACAATTAATGAGAACTATTGGGACAAATTAATATGACAAATGACAAGGACCGCTGGGACAAACTCCCCTAAAATTTAATATAACCCCACAAATGATATTGGGACACTGTGATTGAGACAAAGGCTATGATCTCGCATGCAAATGAATTTTATTCAGTAAATCAATTGTTTTAAACCTTTGACCCTATTTTACAACTTTAAAAATAAAGACAGTTGCATGCATGCCCGGACATCAGGTAAGGCCACTATTCATTGCTACACTATCATATTGGGATTTGAACATGTTTTATTGTTGTCCTTTGCATTCAGATGTTGTTGCTCAAGTGTGAGCAGGGGTTCGGGATAGTGTAGCCAAGGTTGTGCTAGATTGTGGACTTGTGGGGTATTGCGGTAACCGCGGACAGTAGGCGGTTGACCAGATGATTATCCTTGCATCAGATTGGGGTTGAGTTTGGTTTATTTATTGCATCAGTTGGGGATTGGGTTCTGTAGTGGATGGAGTTTCCCACTTTGATCATAGTCATGATCCAGTTCTGCTGTTTTATGGTACATCTACTGAGATATTTTACTCGTGTGGGTCGCTCCCCTCGAGTGCCACTCCGGAGTGTGTTATTATCCCCTATCGGCACCCCGATTTGGCCAACATTATCCCCTATCGGCATATCCGATTTGGCAAATACTATCCCCTATCGGTGTTATACCCGATTTGGCAAGGCACAGCAGGAAGTACCAGTTTTGCTAGTGACACCAGATTGAGTTCATTCAGACAGGCATTTATACACTAATTCATACATTTAGTTATTCCATTGCTTGGCATTTAGAGGCATGGTGGTGGTAGTTTCCTTTTTATCAGCAGTCTTTATAGCTTACCACTGTTCTTTCCTGTTGCCTCTAGTAGTCCTAGTGGGTGCGTCAGAGTTGAGGTTTTTACCCACTAGGGGAGGCTACTGGTTTATCTGGTAGTTCTCACCCCCATTATTGTTTTCTGTTTCTTTCTTCTTCTTTTTGCAGAGTCATCTGCGGGAGCTGCTAGGCCATCAGCAGCTGATAAAGGTAAGGGGATCGCTGAATAGATAGATCTCCTGGGAGACTGAGAGCTGTAGATAGACGTCGTACCCTACTCAGACTGTAATATTCTCCTTTTATTTTGGGTCTGGCTTCCGCCAGCTGGATGTACTATTTTGGTGAGCTGGGAGATTATTGTACTTATTACAGTTGTATTTGTATTTCCAGTCTGAAATACTATGTGGTTCTCCTATTCAGCTCGACGCTATGCTCTTTTACTGTTCATATTATATCTGAGCAGGTCACCAGCGCTTCGTGTACGCGGGAAATCCCGTGTGCACGGCGGATCTGTTGGCGAGCCCGAGTTCCGGGGCGTGACAGATTAAAGTTGGTATCAGAGCTTAGGGATAGTTCAGTTGGGACTTAGGAAACCCTAGGCTTTTGGCAGACCCTAGGATAATAGGGTATGAGAGACGTGATAATTTTGCGGAAGTCGTTGGGTTATTTATTTAACTCTCCTAGTAAAGAAAGAAGGATCGACTTAGCCTACTTCTGGTAGACAGTTATGTTGGCTGCAGACAACATAAAGTCACAGAAATAGGAGAATGTCTTTGACTTTCGCTAAGATTGGGTCGTGTAGGGTGATGATACTGAGTATGGCTTCTTGTGGTAGGATGCCTCCGCGACGTAGAATGTTGACGCGTTCTCAACCTGATTCCCCTGAACCTGATCAGGAGGAGTCCGAGCAAGGCCAGCAGAGTGAGGTGCAAGAGCTGCAGGCTCAGATGGCCCAGATGTCTGAAGCTGTTCGGCGTCAGGAGGAGGCCATGAGCCGGCTGACGCAGATGCTAGAACAGAGGGCGCAGCCTGTTGTAGCACCCTCGGAGAATTCTCCCGTACCTTCTTCTCCTGCCGTGAATCCCCCTGTTGTACCAGTAACCCTGGCATCCCCTGTTGCTCAGGGAGCAACCCGGCCATTGACTCCTGCAGAGGAGCAGGAGTTTTCTGACAAACTTACTCAATTCTGTAAGCGGGGACCGCCCAGGTTTTCAGGGCAAAATACTCAGCCTTGGGAGATCGGGACTTGGCTTTCTTCGATGGAGAAGTTATTTCGGGACTTCTTCATTGACCCAAAGTACAGAGTACATATGGCTGTACACTGCCTAGACGGGGATGCTGACGCATGGTGGCGCCGGGTGGAGCCCCTGGAATTTCAAAGCACCCGACAGCTACCCTGGTCTGAGTTCAAGAAAATGATTTTAGATACGTACTTCTCCACGAGCATGAAGAAAAAGCTGGAAGATGATTTGAAGAATCTCCAGCAAGATAACCGGACAGCATTGGACTATTTTCAGGAGTTCAAGCGGTTACTCAACTGCGTACCTTATGTCGCCAGGGACGGACCCCACCAGGTAGAACTCTTTGAGTCGGGCTTGCGCCCAGAGATCTATACTCTGGTGCATGCTCAGAGACTACAGACCTTGGAGGAGGCAGCAGAGCATGCCCAGTGGGTTGAGAGGGGAGACCACGTCGTCGCCAGACGTGGGGGCCTGGTCGCTCAAGGCGCTGACAGGAAGCGACCAGCGCAGGACGACGGGGGGCAAGCCAGTTCGTGGAGGCCACCGCGACCGCCACGGCCTCAGTTTTCTGGCCGCGGACGTTCTGAGCGGCGAGGGCCTGGTGGATCCCAGAGGCCACCGCAACATCAGCAGCAACAGCATTCGCATCAACAGAGGTCGCAGTCACGGCAGCAAGGGCCCCCACGACAGAGGCAGCAGGCGAGGCAGCCCCAGGCTACGGTTAGGTGCATTTTCTGTCAGGGACAGCATAACTCTGATACTTGTGATCTGAGGTTTGGCCGCTGTTATCGATGTGGACAGTCTGGCCACCTCCGAGCTGCCTGCCCATATGCACCATCGACGGCTCCTTCTTCAGCATCTGCTCCTTCTTCGTCTCAGCAGTGGTCGACAGCTCAGCGACCATATGCTCCAGCAAGCAGGCCATCTTCTTCCTATCCCACGGAGTATCGCCCTCCAGCTCAGAGTGGGCGAGTGTACGCTGCGCAGGTAGAGGACTCTTCAGCAGCAGAACACGTGGTGGCAGGTATCACCTTACTTTCTGGCATTAGGACTCGTACATTATTTGATACTGGAGCATCGCATTCTTTTATCAGTAAATCATTTGCATCATTACATGGGATAGAGGTAGGACTGTTACCACGTGCACGAGAGGTTCAGATTCCCGATCACACCTTGCACGTGGAAGAGTGTTGTTGGTCCTGCCCGATGCAAATCGAGTCCTGGATTATGCCAGCAGACCTGTTGGTCTTGAGACAGCTGAAGGACTTCGATGTGGTCCTCGGGATGGACTGGCTGGCTCGGTATTTCGCAACTATTGACTGTGCCGCAGGACTGTCACTTTTAAAGAGCCAGGCCAGGAATGTTGGTATATCGAGGATGTCAGAGTGCTTTCTTTGCCTCTGTGGTTTCGACTTCCCGAGCGAGACAAATGATCCAACGAGGATGTGTAGCCTTTTTGGCTAGTGTTGTTGAGGGGCCTACGGCGGCGCCGGAACTCGGGAATATCCCTATTATTCGCGAGTTTCCGGATGTTTTTCCACCCGAGCTGACTAGTATGCCGCCAGATAGGGAGATTGAGTTCGTGATTGACGTGGTTCCAGGAACTACGCCAATCTCTAAGGCTCCTTACCGAATGGCACCGGCTGAGTTGCGAGAGCTTAAGGCGCAACTCCAGGATTTACTGGATAAGGGCTTTATCAGGCCGAGTGTGTCGCCTTGGGGAGCACCGGTGCTATTCGTGAAGAAGAAAGATGGGTCACTTCGACTATGTGTGGACTATAGAGAGCTAAATAAAGTGACCATCAAAAACAAGTACCCTTTGCCGCGCATTGATGATCTTTTTGATCAGCTGCAAGGGTCTTGTGTCTTCTCTAAGATAGATCTGCAATCCGGTTACCACCAGTTAAAGGTGAAGGCCGAGGATATTCCGAAAACGGCATTTAGATCACGGTATGGGCATTATGAATTTACAGTTATGCCTTTTGGACTAACTAATGCCCCTGCCGCATTCATGGATTTAATGAACCGGATTTTTCGACCATACTTAGACCGGTTTGTGGTGGTGTTCATCGATGACATCTTGATCTACTCCCGAAGTGATGCCGAGCATGAGGAACACTTAAGAATTGTGCTGCAACTTCTGCGAGAGAAGAAGTTGTATGCCAAGCTGGCAAAGTGCGAGTTTTGGCTTCGGGAGGTAGTCTTCTTGGGCCATGTGATTTCTGCCGCAGGAGTGGCAGTGGACCCGGCAAAGATTGAGGCAGTCCGTGATTGGCCCCGACCGACGACGGTTTCTGAGGTACGTAGCTTTATGGTTTAGCTGGGTATTACCGTCGGTTTGTGGAAGGCTTTGCGAAGCTTTCCACACCCCTCACTCGCTTGACACGTAAAGAAGTGAAATTTATCTGGAGTGAGGACTGTCAAAGGAGCTTTGAAGAGCTAAAGAATAGACTGATGACCGCACCTATCCTTTCCCTCCCCGTTATGGGAAAGGATATGTGATCTACAGCGATGCATCACACAGCGGACTTGGTTGTGTGTTGATGCAAGAAGGGAAGGTAATTGCCTATGCATCAAGGCAACTCAAAGATTACGAAAAGAATTACCCCACCCATGACTTAGAACTCGCTGCTGTAGTGTTTGCACTGAAACTTTGGCGTCATTACCTATATGGAGAACATTGTGAAATCTACACCGACCACAAGAGCCTTAAATACCTGTTCACGCAAAAGGAACTAAATTTAAGGCAGCGTAGGTGGTTAGAGCTATTAAAAGATTATGATGTAAATATCCTCTACCACCCAGGCAAAGCTAATGTGGTCGCTGACGCCTTGAGTAGGAGAGCGGTGCAAAGTTTGTCTATGATGATCACAGACCAGGCACCACTATTAGAGGAGATGAGACGGCTCGAGATAGAAGTTGTGTCCCCTGGGGTCTCTGCTAGACTGACATCTTTAGTCGTGCAACCCACTCTGCTGGACAGGATTAAGGAGAAACAGAGTGAGGACCCCCACTTGACCAAGATTAGAGATCAAATTCCGAGTGATCAGTCAGGGGACTTTGCGGTAGATGCCTCGGGAGTACTAAGGTACAGGAACCGAGCATGTGTGCCAGCGGATGCGGAGATCCGAGAGCAGATATTGCGAGAGGCCCATTATACACCTTATACCCTACATCCTGGTGGGACTAAGATGTATAAAGACCTCAAGGCACACTTCTGGTGGAAAGGCATGAAAAGGGATATCGGGAGATTTGTGGCTCAGTGTTTAACTTGTCAGCAGGTGAAAGCTGAGCATCGAGTGCCAGCTGGCAAGTTACAGAGTCTCCCCATTCCCCAGTGGAAATGGGACCACATTACGATGGATTTTGTGGTCGGACTGCCAAGGGCACAGGGAGGAGCAGACGCTATCTGGGTAGTCGTGGATCGACTTACCAAGTCGGCGCACTTTCTGCCCATGCAGACTACGTGGCCACTTGACCGACTAGCCCAGTTATATCTGGATGAGATAGTGAGATTACATGGAGTACCCGCCTCCATTGTATCAGATAGAGACCCGAGGTTTGTTTCGCATTTCTGGAAAAGTTTGCAAACAACCTTGGGGACTGAACTCAGGTTCAGTACAGCTTTTCATCCGCAGACTGATGGGCAGTCAGAGCGGACTATACAGATCCTGGAGGACATGTTGAGGGCTTGCGTCTTGGATTTCGGCGGAGGGTGGATTCGACACTTATCTTTAGCTGAGTTCGCGTACAACAATAGCTTTCAAGCGAGCATTCAGATGGCTCCGTTTGAAGCATTGTATGGACGCAAGTGTCGATCACCACTTTATTGGAGTGACGTGGGCGAGAGGCGGACCTTGGGACCAGATGTGTTGTTAGAGGCAGAAGAGAAGGTCCGAGTGATTCAGAAGCATCTTCAGACCGCCCAAAGCCGACAAAGGAGCTATGCCGATGTTCGGCGACGAGACTTAGAGTTTCAGGTTGGTGATCATGTATTCCTGAAAGTCTCGCCGTCCAAAGGAATCAGGAGATTCGGCATTCGTGGAAAACTTAGCCCCCGATATTGGACCCTTTGAGGTATTGGAGCGTATCGGGCCAGTTGCCTACCGACTTGCACTTCCTCCGAGGCTTGCTGGTGTCCATGATGTATTTCATGTTTCTTCTTCTGAGGAAGTATGTCTTCGACCCATCGCACGTCATCGACTTCACACCGCTTGAGATCAGCGAGGATTTGAGGTATGAGGAGCGCCCACTGCGAATTCTGGATCGAGAGGTGAAAGAATTGCGCAGTCGGCCATTCCCTATGTAAAGATCCAATGGAGCAATCATGACGAGCGCGAGGCTACATGGGAGCTCGAGTCGGAGATGAGAAATGCTCACCCCTACTTATTCAGACATCGGATTGAGAATTGTGGTTGAGTCTTGTTTCGAGGACGAAACTCTTTTTAGTGGGGGAGGATGTGATGATCCGGACTCCCGCAGAAGCCAAACAGTGACTAGGGGAGCTTGTACAGTGCAATAAAGCCCGTAGAAACGAAATTGGATATTTTTAATTGACTCTGCGCGAAAATCGGAGCAAACGGAAATTTTTGGGAGCTTTTTACAAAATTTCGGATGAGAATTTGGCGAAACGGACGGCGGAATCGGACTCAGCGCGCGAAAACGGTCGAAATGGTATATTCGCTTTATTTTTCGGCACATGGGTACTGTTCACCGGAACAGTACCGGCCGGAGTTACTGTTCCGGCCGGCGGCGGCCGCCGGCGAGCGGCGGCGGGCGGCGGCGCACGGCGGCGGGCAGCGGCGCAGCGGCGGGGCAGCGGCGGAGCGCGGAGGAAAGCGGCGCGGGCAGGCGCGGGCAGGCGCGGGCAGGGCGCTCGGTGCGCGGTCCATGGGCCAGGCGTGCACCGGGTGCACCAATACTTTCCCCGTGCCACGTGGCATCTCTCCTGATTGGCGGGCCGGCTTCTAGAAACGTCTAGATGCTTGACACGTGGCATCATCCTGTTGGCCGACAGGTTTCCGGAAAACCCGGAGCGCGGAGCTGCACATGGACCACGTGGGACACGTGGCAATTTCATTGTGGCCCTTGCACCGGATGTTTCCTGTTTGGGTGACACGTGGCGCTTCTGT
>CM054951.1:8724267-8810104 GCA_029168755.2 Tillandsia fasciculata | reverse complement strand
GGTCTTGAGACGCTGAAGGACTTCATTGTGGTCCTCGTATGGATGGCTGCTCGGTATTTCGCAACTATTGACTGTGTCCGCAAGGACTGTCACTTTTAAAGAGCCAGGCCATGAAATGTTGGTATATACGAGGATGTCAAGTGCTTTCTTTGCCTCTGTGGTTTCGACTTCCCGAGCGAGACAATGATCCAACGAGGATGTGTAGCCTTTTTTGGCTAGTGTTGTTGAGGGGCCTAACGGCGGCGCCGGAACTCGAATATCCCTATTATTTCGCGAGTTTCCGGTTGATAGTGTTTTCCCCCTGAACTAACTAGTATGCCGCCAGATAGGGAGATTGAGGTTCGTGATTGACGGTGGTTCCGGAACTGCGCCAATCTCAAGGCTCCTTACCGAATGGCACCGCTGAGTTGCGAGAGCTTAAGGCCAACTCCAGGATTTACTGGTAAGGGCTTTATCAGGCCGAGTGTGTCGCCTTGGGGAGCACCGGTGCTATTCGTGAAGAAGAGATGGGTCACTTCGACTATGTGTGGATTATAGAGAGCTAATAAAGTGACCATCAAAAACAAGTACCCTTTGCCGCGCATTGATGATCTTTTGATCAGCTGCAAGGGTCTTGTGTCTTCTCTAAGTAGATCTGCAATCCGGTTACCACCAGTTGAAGGGAAGGCCGAGATATTCCGAAAACGGCATTTAGATCACGGTACGGGGCATTATGAATTTACAGTTATGCCTTTTGGACTAACTAATGCCCCTGCCGCATTCATGGATTTAATGACCGGATTTTTCGACCATACTTAGACCGTTTTGTGGTGGTGTTCATCGATGACATCTTGATCTACTCCCGAAGTGATGCCGAGCATGAGGAACACTTAAGAATTGTGCTGCAACTTCTGCGAGAGAAGAAGTTGTATGCCAGCTGGCAAAGTGCGATTTTTGGCTTCGGAGGTGGTCTTCTTGGGCCATGTGATTTCTGCCGCAGGAGTGGCAGTGGACCCGCAAAGATTGAGGCAGTCCGTGATTGGCCCCGACCGACGACGGTTTCTGAGGTACGTAGCTTTATGGGTTTAGCTGGGTATTACGTCGGTTTGTGGAAGGCTTTGCGAAGCTTTCCACACCCCCACTCGCTTGACACGCGTAAAGAATGAAATTTATCTGGAGTGGAACTGTCAAAGGAGCTTTGAGGAGCTAAAGAATAGACTGATGACCGCCACCTATCCTTTCCCTCCCCGTTATGGGAAAAGGATATGTGATCTACAGCGATGCATCACACAGCGGACTTGGTTGTGTGTTGATGCAAGAAGGGAAGGTAATTGCTATGCATCGAAGCAACTCAAAGATTACGAGAAGAATTACCCTACCCATGACTTAGAACTCGCTGCTGTAGTGTTTGCACTGAAACTTTGGCGTCATTACCTATATGGAGACATTGTGAAATCTACACCGACCACAAGAGCCTTAAATACCTGTTCACGCAAAAGGAGCTAAATTTAAGGCAGCGTAGGTGGTTAGAGCTATTAAAAGATTATGATGTAAATATCCTCTACCACCCAGGCAAAGCTAATGTGGTCGCTGACGCCTTGAGTAGGAGAGCGGCGCAAAGTTTGTCTATGTTGATCACAGACCAGGCACCACTATTAGAGGAGATGAGACGGCTCGAGATAGAGGTTGTGTCCCCTGGGGTCTCTGCTAGACTGACATCTTTAGTCGTGCAGCCCACTCTGCTGACAGGATCAAGGAGAAACAGAGTGAGGACCCCCACTTGACCAAGATTAGAGATCAAATTCCGAGTGATCAGTCTGGGGACTTTGCGGTAGATGCCTCGGGAGTACTAAGGTACAGGAACCGAGCATGTGTGCCAGCGGATGCGGAGATCCGAGAGCAGATATTGCGAGAGGCCCATTATACACCTTATACCCTACATCCTGGTGGGACTAAGATGTATAAAGACCTCAAGGCACACTTCTGGTGGAAAGGCATGAAAAGGGATATCGGGAGATTTGTGGCTCAGTGTTTAACTTGTCAGCAGGTGAAAGCTGAGCATCGAGTGCCAGCTGGCAAGTTACAGAGTCTCCCCATTCCCAGTGGAAATGGGACCACATTACGATGGATTTTGTGGTCGGACTGCCAAGGGCACAGGGAGGAGCAGACGCTATCTGGGTAGTCGTGGATCGACTTACCAAGTCGGCGCACTTTCTGCCCATGCAGACTACGTGGCCACTTGAGCCGGCTAGCCCAGTTATATCTGGATGAGATAGTGAGATTACATGGAGTACCCGCCTCCATTGTATCAGATAGAGACCCGAGATTTGTTTCGCATTTCTGGAAAAGTTTGCAAACAGCCTTGGGGACTGAACTCAGGTTCAGTACGGCCTTTCATCCCGCAGACAGATGGGCAGTCAGAGCGGACTATACAGATCCTGGAGGACATGTTGAGGGCATGCGTCCTGGATTTCGGCGGAGGGTGGATTCGACACTTATCTTTAGCCGAGTTCGCGTACAACAATAGCTTTCAAGCGAGCATTCAGATGGCTCCGTTTGAAGCATTATATGGACGCAAGTGTCGATCACCACTTTATTGGAGTGACGTGGGCGAGAGGCGGACCTTGGGACCAGATGTGTTGTTAGAGGCAGAAGAGAAGGTCCGAGTGATTCAGAAGCATCTTCAGACCGCCCAAAGCCGACAAAGGAGCTATGCCGATGTTCGGCGACGAGACTTAGAGTTTCAGGTTGGTGATCATGTGTTCCTGAAAGTCTCGCCGTCCAAAGGAATCAGGAGATTCGGCATTCGTGGAAAACTTAGCCCCCGATATATTGGACCCTTTGAGGTATTGGAGCGTATCGGGCCAGTTGCCACCGACTTGCACTTCCTCCGAGGCTTGCTGGTGTCCATGATGTATTTTCATGTTTCTTCTTTGAGGAAGTATGTCTTCGACCCATCGCACGTCATCGACTTCGCACCGCTTGAGATCAGCGAGGATTTGAGGTATGAGGAGCGCCCACTGCGAATTCTGGATCGAGAGGTAAAAGAATTGCGCAGTAGGCCATTCCCTATGTAAAGATCCAATGGAGCAATCATGACGAGCGCGAGGCTACATGGGAGCTCGAGTCGGAGATGAGAAATGCTCACCCCTACTTATTCAAGACACCGGATTGAGGATTGTGTTGAGTCTCGTTTCGAGGACGAAACTCTTTTTAGTGGGGGAGGATGTGATGATCCGGACTCCCGCAGAAGCCAAACAGTGACTAAGGGGAGCTTGTACAGTGCAATAAGAGCCTGTAGAAACGAAATTGGATATTTTTAATTGACTCTGCGCGAAAATCGGAGCAAACGGAAATTTTCGGGAGCTTTTTACAAAATTTCGGATGAGAATTTGGCGAAACGGACGCGTATCGGACTCAGCGCGCGAAAACGGTCGAAATGGTATATTCGCTTTATTTTTCGGCACCTGGGTACTGTTCACCGGAACAGTAACGGCCGGAATTACTGTTCCGGCCGGCGGCGGCCGCCGGCGAGCGGCGGGGCGGCGCGCACGGCGGCGGGCAGCGGCGCAGCGGCGGGGCAGCGGCGGAGCGCGGAGGAAAGCAGCGCGGAGGCGCGGGCAGGCGCGGGCAGGGCGCTCGGTGCGCGGTCCATGGCCAGGCGTGCACCGGGTGCACCGACTTTCCCCTTGCCACGTGGCATCTCCTGATTGGCTGGCCGGCTTCTAGAAACGTCTAGATGCTTGACACGTGGCATTACCTTTGGCCGACAGGTTTCCGGAAAACCCGGAGCGCGGAGCTGCACATGGACCACGTGGGACACGTGGCAATTTCTGATTGGCCCTTGCACGGCTGTTTCCTGTTTGGGTGACACGTGGCGCTTCTTGGTTGGCCCGTTTCGGTGTTTCGTGTTTGGATCAGGATTTCGTGAGGGAATATTCCCTTTTGGCCCACTATATAAAGGATCCCCCACCCCCTCTCTTTGCACCTTGGATTCCGAGCCTTTAGAGAGAGAAACAGAAAAAGTGTTCTATATGAAAGTTGTTCCTCTCTCTCTCTTCTTTCTCTCTCTAGAATCTCAGAATTTAGGAGTTACAGATAGAGAGATATCTGCGACGCGGCGCACTGCGACGATTTTCTTTTAGGCCCATTTCCCGTCGCAGTTCCGTCGAAAATTCACTGCGGGCTAACCAGGTGGAATTTTTGGACGATTTTTGCGACAGCGCGACCGTAAGAGGTAGGGCTTCGATTTCCGTATTGATCATTTTGCTCCATTTCGTACTTTTGGCACAGTTTTTAGTCCTCTTTGACCCCCTTTTTACTGTGATGATTTTTGGACAGCACCAACTTCTCCGATTTTTATCTTGACGTAGGAGCGTCAGATCGAGGCGTTTAAGAGTCGATTTTGATCTACTCTTCGCGAGGAACGCAACCGTGATTTTTCTGGGATTTTAGGAGCTCATTTTAGAGGTGAAAAATTCCTCTTTTCCGTGCTGTCTGAAAAACAGCAAATATTGTGCTTTTGGGTTTTGTATTTATACCGGGAGCATTGGTTTGCAGGATTAGGACTGTGGACAACCAGGAGACTACCTGGGGTGTTGTTTGAGCTGTTCGAGGTGGGCGGTTGTTGCTTACCTCATTTTTGACAAGCTCACTGGGATTACTGGAAATCCCCTAAAATATGATAATTAATGAGAACCATTGGGACAAACTAACAGGACTACTAACAGGACTACTAACAGGACTACTAACAGGACAATTAATGAGAACTATTGGGACAAATTAATATGACAAATGACAAGGACCGCTGGGACAAACTCCCCTAAAATTTAATATAACCCCACAAATATATTGGGACACTGTGATTGAGACAAAGGCTATGATCTCGCATGCAAATGACTTTTATTCAGTAAATCAATTGTTTTGAACGTTTGACCCTATTTTACAACTTTTAAAAATAAAGACAGTTGCATGCATGCCCGGACATCAGGTAAGGCCACTAATCATTGCTACACTATCATATTGGGATTTGAACATGTTTTATTATTGTCCTTTGCATTCAGATGTTGTTGCTCAAGTGTGAGCAGGGGTTCGGGATAGTGTAGCCAAGGTTGTGCTAGATTGTGGACTTGTGGGGTATTGCGGTAACCGCGGACAGTAGGCGGTTGACCAGATGATTATCCTTGCATCAGATTGGGGTTGAGTTTGGTTTATTTATTGCATCAGTTGGGGTTGTTTTCTGTAGAGGAGGGAGTTTCCCACTTTGATCATAGTCATGATCCAGTCCTGCTGATTTATGGCACTTCTGATACTGAGATATTTTACTCGTGTGGGTCGCTCCCCTCGAGTGCCACTCCGGAGTGTGTTATTATCCCCTATCGGCAACCCCGATTTGGCCAACATTATCCCCTATCGGCATATCCGATTTGGCAAATACTATCCCCTATCGGTGTTATACCCGATTTGGCAAGGCACAGCAGGAAGTACCAGTTTTGCTAGTGACACCAGTTTGAGTTCATTCAGACAGGCATTTATACACTAATTCATACATTTAGTTATTCCATTGCTTGGCATTTAGAGGCATGGTGGTGGTAGTTTCCTTTTTATCAGCAGTCTTTATAGCTTATAACTGTTCTTTCCTGTTGCCTCTAGTAGTCCTAGTGGGTGCGTCAGAGTTGAGGTTTTACCCACTAGGGGAGGCTGCTGGTTTATCTGGTAGTTCTCACCCCCATTATTGTTTTCCGTTTCTTGCTTCTTCTTTTTGCAGAGTCATCTGCGGGAGCTGCTAGGCTATCAGCAGCTGATAAAGGTAAGGGGATCGCTGAGTAGAGGGATCTCCTGGGAAACTGAGAGCTGTAGATAGACGTCGTACCCTACTCTGACTGTAATATTCTCCTTTTATTTTGGGTCTGGCTTCCGCCAGCTGGATGTACTATTTTGGTAAACTGGGAGATTATTGTACTTATTACAGTTGTATTTGTATTTCCAGTCTGAAATACTATGTGGATCTTCTATTCAGCTCGATATTATGCTCTTGAACTGTTCATATGATATCAGAACAGGTTACCAGCGCTTCGTGTTCGCGGGAAATCCCGTGTGCACGGCGGATCTGTTGGCGAGCCCGGGTTCCGGGGCGTGACATTAATGAATCAGCGCCTTTAGCATATACTATGAAGGCGCTGATTCATTTAGTGTATTCACAGGGTTTTTCTGAAGACGCTGAATGACTCAGCGCCTTCAGGTCGTTCCGCCTCCGTGACGCCCTGCTGACAAAAGGAGGGTTACTTTTACAAAAAAAAAATTTACAAAGGTTACTTTGCAAATATCAAAAAAATTTAGGGTTAATATAAAAAAAAAATCCGAATTTACCGCTATTCGATGAAGCACTACTTAGAATTAAATCAAAATTTTCTAAGCAAAATCTCTCTACAGTAGAAATTTAAGCATCAAATCGAAGCATCTAAAGCACTGGACTTAGTAAACGCTGCACGCAAAAGCGGGGCCAAAAAAGCACTTAGCAAACGAAAAGAGGGAGTTTTAGGGTTCAGGACGTACAGGAACCACTCCGGCTTTGCTCGGGAAGAGATGGCGGAGAAGCGATCGGGGATTCTTGGGCTTCTCGACGAACCCTAAGGTTACTCCCTCATCCTCTTCCTCCTCTTCTTCCTCAACATCGTCGTGCTCGACCTCTTCATCGCCTTCATCTCCCTCCACTTCTTCTATAGTAGTTATTCACAGTTTGCGGAGATCTTCGAGCTCGGAATCCATTGTCGTCTTCGTGGGAAGATAAGGGCAAGGAGAAAATCCTAATTTGTTCTAATTCTCGACGCCGTTCTCTCTCTAAAACCCAAATTTCTAATTTCCGGTCCACTGCTAGACCGGACCGGTTTAGCCCGAACCGGTTCGGCCCCGGTTTGGCGGGAAAAGCGTGCCCCTTTCCCGCCATTTTTCTTCCCCTTCCCCCATTATTCGACCTCGTAGATTCATTTCCACTACACTTTTCCTCCCAAAGAAGCCAGTTTTAAGCAAATCTAGGTGAGTTGCAACTTTTTTTTTTTCGTATTTATTTTTGATTTTTTTGGAGTGTGTTTAATCTATTTTCCTTCACTATTTTGTTGATCCGTGCGAAGGTGGATTCTTCCAAATCATGGCGAAAGATCGAATTCCTAACGAAGGAGATGCAATGCAAATTGATGGTGGTGTTCGCGAGGAACGAGCAGCGAGAGCAATTCCCGAAGGATTCAACGCCGATTATCTCAAAATTTTCTACGGTGATAATCAATGAGTCGATGAAACAATCAATTTTCTCTTGTTTTTTTTTTTCCCTTGTTTTTTGACATCAATTGTGCACCTTCAATGTGGATTATCTCAAAGCTTACTACAGCAATAATGAAAAAAACATCGGAAAAGAAACCCAAATGTCTCGTAGAGAAATGGATTAGATTGGCCATTTAGGATCTAGGTAAAGTAATTACCAGATATTGCATATTAAATCCTTAAGCTTAGACCGCGCAATTTTGTTTTTGATTTATGTCAGCTGTGCGAATTTGGTCATGTCGTTTTGTCTATGTTTGCGCGAAGCCACGATTATCTGACAGTTAAATGATGCTAATCTGTCACAAGAAAGCTCTTCCCTTATACTGATATGTTTAAATGGTTGTCTTATGGAAATGGTATATTACGTCTCCTAACGCGGCTTTAAACGACAATGCTACTGTTTTATTGGCTGATTCTAATCTATCCTGCCACAATTTTGATTCATTTCTGCATATGGAAAGCATCCAGCATGCGATCGCTCCTACTTTGGTCGACGCGAATTCTCTTTTACTCTCGAGAATGACATCTACATCCGGTTCCAGTCATTTGGCAGTGCAAATGAAATGAAAAACTCGATCAAGGAGAAGTGCCCTTTTAAGATCGACATTGGACCAGTTTATAGTGTAGATGTATGGTAGACGCGTTTTAAGCTTGAATTCTGTATGATGGAATGCGCCAATGGATGATGAATTGTTAGCAATCTATACACCAGAGGAGATTTATTTTGTCACAAAATCAAAAAAAGTAACCAATTTTATCAACAGTAAAAGAATAGAGACGCTTATTCCTTTGCTATGAAAGGGTGAGTTTGGTTTCATGTTTTTTACTTTTGTAACAAACTTGTAGAGGATTTTGGCTTCAACCATATCTTATGGATCTATAGCGGTCGTCGTGATGTCCATTGTTGGGTTTGTGATAGCAAAGCTAGAAAGTATTCGAGAAGAACTATTATTTGTTTTTTTTATGGCTAAAATTATCTAAAGGACTATAATTTGGAAGCAACAAATTTCAGGCTCAACAATGAACAAAGGGCAGCTGTTGCTGATTACTTTCATGTTTATAAGGTGAGACTTCTACCTCACAAAATATTCAGTCAAAAGTTTTGACGAACTAAAAAAAATGGAAGTTTTCTATCTGCTGGTCTAGGGTGGTGAAAATAGTTTGAAGAAAGTGACCTTAGCAGGACCTGTTCTCCATCCTTTTCTAGCGTACGTCTTGTCTTATATATACACCTATTATATACAACACCTATATTTATCAGAAAATGTCATTTGAAGTATTACTTAACTTGCAGGAGATCGTATACAGATGTCCTGAAGTCCTTTTTTGAAGAGAAACTACTTCGTAGCCAGAACCTGCTAGCTTCTGAAGAGAGATGTCAGAAGATTCTGGGTCTCATACCTAATGAATGTAAATAAACGGACAAGCTAGTTGATTTTTTTGCTTTAAGTTCCTACTCCATCCTTCTTGATAAGTGCTTCTCTTTTCAGCTATTGCTGCGGAGCTTCTTGACAAGTGGCAAGGAAATAAAAGGTCTTCCATTTCCAAAGAAGATGTTAATGTTGTTCGATGGGACCAATTAAAGCACATGCTGCAGTCGGGAAAGCAAAAGGTGCAATTGATGGTTTGATTGTAGCTTGCATATGCCTTTACATGCAGATGCTTAGTTTCCTACACTCTCCTTTTCACTTTATTGTCTTGCTTTTGTAGAATATTTTTAAGCATATAGAGGGAGAAATCATTAAGCAATTGCTACTACATACATATCAAACGCCGTATTGCTTATATTAACAATTTGTCTAGGAAGAGTTGTGTTTAGGTATAAATATATTGAACAACTGGAGATTTTCTGAGAAGTATGAATTTGTCAGAAGGATCTAATATGACCTTGCATTTTGAACATTGTGGTATATATATGGTATCTCTTGATGTTTTTGGATATCTCAAGAGTGTACAATGAGTATGGGTGAGTCCAAAGCTTTATCCTCTAGGAACTATAAGATAAATGATCAAAATTCTTTAAGCCACTATTTGTACATTCTCTGTTTCATTTAACTCTATAATGCTAAAATGTTTCAGATTAAGTAATCTCTTTGAGATGGATAAGAGCATGGCGAGGTTGTAAGTTCAAAAAACCAAAAGTGCATTTTCTATAGATGTGCGATAGAAAAAGTTCAAGGATTTGACACAATTTGTTAGCAAATTTGCAATAGAATTCTTGTTATTTATGTTTTGTTAACTTATTGTTTGTGTTTTCTGAACTCATTGTTTCTTTTATTTCGTTGTTTGCAGATACAGGGGCTCCGTAGGTGTGTAGAAGAGATTGTTTTCTCATATACCTACCCTACACTTGACATGGAGGTGAGGACTAGTACCTTTCCCTCACATCCTTTACCTATGTTAGTTTGCTCCATTTGCAGTTTCCTTTGAATTTTTTTTTTTTTTTTTTTTTTTTTTTTTTGTTGGGTCAGGTTTCGAAACACATGAACCATTTATTAAAGGCACCATTCTGTGTGCACCCCAAAACAGGTAAGAATGGAAAATGTCTGCATGGTAATTGTGAGCTGTAACAGACAGAAAAAATTAAATTAGCTTGTTCTCAGCAGCAGTTATTGCAATACCCTTCATGAATGCGATTTTGTAGTGACAACCATTTTTCCTTTCGTAGGCCGGGTTTGTGTTCCAATTGATCCCAACAACTGTGAGGATTTTGATCCAACAACAGTCCCAACCCTATCTCAGGTGAACTTTTTTTTACTTTATTATAGTTTCTCATATACTTATTATATTTTTTATCTGTTGATCTTTGTGTCTCTTTATCCATTTTAATATCCCTTTCATATGGAGTCTGTGCATTCAGATTTTTTTTTGTTTGTCACTTAATACCGCAGTAGATCTATTTCAGAAAGAAAACATTTTATTTGCTACTCTCTTGTTGGTAATTGTTCGCATACTAATGCTCTATTATGGCAATATGCAGCTTCTAGAAGAGTTTAACGAAGGTTCTATGATGATGGAATCAGACAACGGTATGTAAACGGGAATAGCAGCTTGCTTTATTACCAGTCTAAAGTAACTTTTCTCCACCTCTATTTTTGAAGAACTAGGATGAATGCCATCGAGTACCGATGTCCCTTTCTTTCTGTTCATTTTTTTGTATTACAGAATGGGAAAGAACATCAATTGGGAAATCAATTAAGTTTTTCCGATCATCATTCCTGCACCCGCTATTAAAGTCTTGCAAAGTAAGTCTATTACTGTCGCATTTTCTGTTAGATGTGACTCGAAATCAGAATCGCTTCGATTTTGGGTTTCTGGTTCGCCGATGGTTTCGCGGTACGACAACAAATTTGGTAAAATTTTTTAGAAAGGAAAATGGATGTCTGTGGTGGAAACAGACGGATCCGATCCGCTAAGGAAAAATCCTAATTTTTCTTTTGTTTGCCCTAGAGAAATCGAGCGATTGTACGAAAAAAAAAAAAAAAACTCTTGTATTCCCTCTTTTTCAACATAGTGAAATCTCTCCTTTTTCGCCCGTGGTTTTTTCCCTACAAAGGATTTTTCACGTAAATCTGTGTATTATTTTTCTGTCGTGCATTTTGGATTTACTTTTTTTGTCGTGATCGCCAATTGATCCTGTTGGGTTTGTACGCTCGTTGCTTACAAACTGGTATCAGAGCCCTGTTCATCGATTAGGGTTTCTTCTCATCAATGGCGTCCATAAAGTATGATCTCCCTTTGCTCGATCATAGCACAAGATTTACGTTATGGCAAGTGAAGATGCGCACAATTCTGGCTCAGATGGATCTAGAAGATGCGCTGCTCGGGATGGAAAAGATGCCTACATCCCTCAGTCTGGCGGAAAAGGAGAAGATGAATCGAAAGGCTCTTACGCAGATCCAACTGCATCTTTCGAACGAGATCTTACAGCATGTCATTAAGGAGAAATCTGCTGCGAGCTTGTGGCTGAAATTGGAGTCATTGTGTATGATGAAAAGTCTTACCAACAAACTCCATCTGAAGCAGAAGTTATACTCTCATCGTCTGATTCGAGGTTGTTGGGTTATAACTATATGGATCTAAATAGGGGAAAAAACACCTAGAGGGGGGTGAATAGGTGTAAACAATAAACACTCAAAAAATCATTGCGCGAATAAACCCAATGCGGAAAAATAAAAGAACACGCAAGATTTTTACGTGGAAAAACTCCAAACCGGAGTAAAAAACCACGGGACCGATAACACGGCGAAATCTACTAGAATTAACACACGTACAAGGTGATATACCGTACTCACAGACGACTCAACCTTTTTCATACGCTCCTAGTAGATCTTCCCGCTCGCTCCACTACGCTTCTCGAATCCACGATCCGCGCCCAACGCTGAATCCACAGCGTCCAACGTCGAGTCCACGACGTCCGACCGAATCCACGGTCTTCACCCAGTGGCACGCTTCGAATCCACGAACGTACCTCGCTCCGAATCCACGAGAGCGGTAGCACCTTGAATCCACAAGGCCACGCGAGTCCACGCGCCGATTTTGGGGTAAATCGTTGTTTTTTTGGGTGGTGATGATCCGCCGAATACTTAGATCAAAGATAGATCGGAAATACCATCTAAGTATTCATTGATTTGATTCTACTCAAAATGTGAGTATGGAAAACCTAGAATCAAACCAATCAATATAGATGAAGAAACATAGAATGAATCTATTGATTTCCTTTCTTCTCTATATGTGGATCTAAGGCCGTATAAAATGATATTTGATAATGACGGCTCTATTTGGATTACCCTAGAAAATGACCATAGGGTCTATTTATAGGTTAGAAACCCTTGGAAGAATATACGGATCAAAAACAAACTTTTCTGGAAAGTTTTACCGACGGCGATCCGGATTGGATTTGGCGATCCGGATTGCAGAAGCACAAAAGACGGTTTCCAGAAAATTGCTTGTTCGGGATCCGGATCGTAGTCCCCGATCCGGATCGTTCATACAGTTTTACCAAAACACAATGTTCGGGATCCGGATTGCAATTCCTGATCCGGATCGTTCAAGCAAATAGGTAAAACTATGTTCGGGATCCGGATCATGGAATGCTGCGATCCGGATTGAACCAGTGTATGAACGAACACCCTTCGGGATCCGGATTGCAATTTCTGATCCGGATCCTGAACATGTCCCATGTCCAGTTTTTGATGTTTAAGCAATTAAAACCTCTTCCAGGTGTTTCTACACTATAAGAAGTATTCGGATCATCAAGAAATCTTTAGTTAAACGTACCTGATCCTTTTGAATTCTTCTTTCTTGAGATTGAGGTATACGATCCAAAGTTTCTTCATCTTCAATCTTCAAGACTTAATACAATCACGAAATACGCCAACTCAAATTCCGTAACAATCTCCCCCTTTGGCGGTTTCGTGACAAAACACAGATCCACAAAGAAAATTCAAAAAGATATTTTTGTTGCTATCACCATACAACAAAAATTTACAAAAGAGATCCAAAAATTAAAAACATGAGATAAACTCCTAGAACAGACTCTAGACTTAGACATCTGTAATCTCTGCACACAGAAGGCATTCTTGACAAACAAAAACGTTAGTTACCTCAAGAATTGAAACATTCAAAACCAACTACAGAGATAGAGTTTATTCTCATCATGACATTTGAAAAAATCAGATATGTAAGAGAATCATAGTTAAAACCAACATATCTTCTAAGCAGTCGAAAACCAAATGTCAAAGTATGTTAGTCCAACATCAACTTGTTAGTCATATTACATACCCAAATAGTTAGTAGAATAGTTAGTAGGAGCATGCAACCAATCAACCAATAAAAACCAAAACCAAAGTTGAGTTGAAGTCATACTTACCTTGATATTCACAAAGATCATTGTTTCATTGTTCAGAGTTCTCTCTAACTCAAGGATCATTGTTTCATTGTTCAGAGTTCTCTCTAACTCTCTCTAATTCTTTCCCCCTTTTTGTCACAAAACAAAGCCAAAACGTAGCAAGAGCTACAATATGTAAGGAGGGTTAAAAAGAAATTTCTATCAATATGCACAAACTGAGAAACTAAACTAAAAGTATCAATAAGACTAAAAACGTAAAATCCTGCACAAAAGGAATGAAAATGAGTTAAAAATGGTCAGTCGTCAGAGTCTGAGTCGTCAGAATTTGTGCAACCCATGTTAGATTGTCACGCCCCGTAACCCGGGCTCGTCTACAGATCCGCCGTGCACACGGAATTTTCCGCGTACACGAAGCGCTGGTAACCTGCTCAGATATAATCTAACAATAAAAGAGCATAATACAGAGCTGAAATAGAAGAACCATATAGTATCTCAGACTGGGACTACAAATAAAACTGTAATAAGTACAATAATCTCCCAGCTCACCAAAATAGTACATCCAGCTGGCTAACGCCAGACCCAAAAGGAGAATACCACAGTCTGAGTGAAGGGTACAGCGCCTATCTACAGCCCTCAGTCTCACAGGAGATCTATCTATTCGGCGATCCCCTTACCTCGATCCGCTGCCGATGGCCTAGCAGCTCCCGCAGATGACTCTGCAAAATAAGGGAGAAGAAAGAAACAGAAAATAACAATGGGGGTGAGAACTACCAGATAAACCAATAGCCTCCCCTAGTGGGTAAAAAACCTCAACTCTGACGCACCCACTAGGACTACTAGAGGCAAAAGGGAAAAGGTGAAGTGGTAGGATAAGTAAGGTACTGAAACAGTAAAACTACCACTACTATGCCTCTAATGCGGTACTGGCTATCAAAACTGTATGCATGCATCAGTAAACAGATACTGTCCAAAATAACCCAATCCGTCATCTGATCCACGATCGGTACTGCCTGCTCCGCTCTCATCATCGGGCAAAAATCCGCGCCGACGTGATAGCAAAACTGTCAACAACTGTCTGGCCCCAGCCTCTAGAGTGGAACTCGAGGGGAGCGACCCACACGAGTAAAGCATCACCGGGCAACAACCGCGCCGGTATGATAAGTCTCAAAATTCACCGGGCAACAACCGCGCCGGTATGATAAGTCTCAAAAGCAGGACTGGATCATGACTATGATCAAAGTGGGAAAAACCATCCACTAAAGAAGCCTGATACCCAATCAGATGCAATAGTACTCAATAAGTGGGAAACATCATCCACTAGAGGAAACCCATGTCACGCCCCGAATCCGCCAATTTGTACGGTTCGGCACGCCAACAGACCCGCCAATCGAGTATGACCTTTCACTACCCGAAAGGAACGGAACAACCATAGTAACACATCAAGTGTACGCGGAAGCTCAATATCAGAGTACTAAAAATCACTACTAATTTGAATTTTTGCAACAACTAAGGCGAAAATGGAAGCATGCAAGAGTGAACTATAATATAAATTTATTACACTTTACATCTTTGAACTTGCAATTAAAATTATTACAATTCCTTTACATAAATTCCTCACCATACAAGGTTCACTCAAGAAATATATAAAAGGGATACCTCTGCTAGACCCTCTAGGTCTCTATGCTGCCGGGCACTTGCCCCTGTCGAATGCCTCGCTGACTGCACCTGTATCCGTCCCGACCACTGCATCCATGCCTGTACCTGTGGGGGGGGTCACCCAAGGGGTGTGAGAACTACGACAGAGTTCCCAGTGGGTTCAACCACCGAGAAAAAGTGTCCTACACCACTTGGTCCAATGGAAGCAATAATAATAGTGCTAGGAAACTAAAATCCTCAATATCAAAATGCGGCTATGCAAATAATATATCACTACACTACCTGTGTATACTCATCGACCCAGCACTACCCTGTCTAGCCACACTAGGCTGCTAAGCACCAATCGGCCACTATGCCGCTGTATACAGGGTCAAACTAACCCGGCCACCTCGGCCACTCTATTTTTCTTTATTCTTTAGATTCTGGTGCTTTAGTTCAAGTTAACCCTTAGAAATTCTTATCCAATGGGCCCCAGCCCGGTAGTCCTGCTACTATAAGATAAGACTTCTAAGGTTGCCGATAACACCCGCAAGTGTTACCCCGTCCTACGGAAGAAACGTCCCGAACGGGTCTCTACCCGGGAGAGGGATACTGCCCGTACCTCCAACATGGGCTGGTTTCACCGTAGGTCCGCCCGTTTTATCTTTATTTTATCTTTCTTTTCTTTTACTTTAGTTCTTAGCCTCTTTGCCTTTGAACACTTGCTTTTCTTTCTTATTCGAGCTTATAGCTCCCATTTTGCCATTGGCAAATCTCTTTCTCTTTTCTTTGAGCATTTAGCTCTTCACTTTCACTTTAAGCCTTTCGAAAGTACCTCGTCCGACGGGTCACTGCCCAGGGAGTCCTGCTCCATTTGACGAGTCTCAAATTCGAAGGCGCCATTTACATTCTCTTTATGCTTTTTAGCCACTTTTAGCTTGCTTTTAATCTTGCCTTTTTACAACAAATTATCTCTTATCCTAGGTCTCGCCATAAGGATAACTAAGAGTCACTTGGACTCATATCATTTTTCTTTCATTTATTTAACTCAAATTGAAGTTAAAGTTGTTGTCCTTTTGCCCAGACACCTTATGACCCACTCTAGGGTTGTATTATTTAGCTTTTTGACTTTGTGATTACACAAACTCTTCCTTAGAGTTTGACCCTAAGTTGATCACTTTGCTATCAGTTTAATTCATTAACTTTGTGGCCACATACACTTTTCTTTGCCGAACCCGGAGTTACATTATCTCTATTTACCTGTTGCCCCTTGCATTTAGAGTTATCTTAACTCTAATCCATTTTCTGTGAGTATAAACTCTACTAGTTCACCTTAGGTTCTCTTACCTAAGTTTCATATCACGTTTAACCTAGAGTTCCTTGACTCTATGTTGCCTAGTCTATTCTCAACTCACTAACTTACCTTAGGTTATCTCCTAAGATAATGCCACTCATTCAATCCTAGGATAAACTTCTAAGTTTGATGCCACTCATTAGCCCTGAGTCTAGGTTTTCTCCTAGTTTTACTACCAACATGTCCTTTTCCTTATGCTTTCACATGACTACTAGGGTGATACCCTAACATGGTCACAGACAACAAATAATTGATTCCCCTTTTTACGCACGCCATTATTCCCATCTCAATCGTAAATAAAGTTTAACATCTACGCAGGCAATTATCATCCATGTTTAGCAGTTTAGAAGAAAAATCCACTTTTCTATCTGTATCCTTCTACACATGCAAGTTTATCTTCTATTTTCTTGGCAATTAGGGAGAAGCCACTATTCTTTATGTCCAATTATACATGCAATTTATCATCTACGTATGCAAATATCATCCATAATTAGCAGCTCAGAAAAATTCACTTTTCTATCTGCATCCTTCTACACATGCAAGTTTATCTCTTATTCTAATAATTAGAAAAGTTTACTTCTCTTCTATATCCATCTACACATGCAAAATTCAATCATAATTACCCAACGCCTCTAACAGGCTACTATCATGCTTCAAGATCAAAAGCAGAGGAAAAAGTGGAGAGGTCACCCATTTTCGGTAGAATTCCCCACCTCGGTGTATTCTTTTGGTCCTTGAAGGAGACAATTTCAACTCCTTGGATCCGTGAGACTTCCCTACATTGTAAGGAAAGCAAAAGATAAAGCAATTGCTTTTACATGATTCACTAAAATTCATAAGGCGGTAAAACTAACCCCTTTTTGACAACTTAAAGGGAAAAATCCCTATTTGGTCATTTCCCCCACCAAAAGGCTAATTTTTGATTGGTTCGTAAAAATGAGAGGAGAATAATCCTCCCATGGCATATTGCCAAAAAGAAACTTGCTCAACTCGATCCGGGGTCAAAACGCTCTAAAAAATTCGAGAAAAGCTCAATTTGAGCAATTTCCCCCAATTCACCGATTTTGCATTTGGCAAATCGAGAAATTCGCATTCAAAAATCGGAGAGAACTCAATTTGAGCAATTCCCCCAATTCACCGATTTCGCACATTGAAGGAAAGAGAAGAAAAAGAAATTCTCTTCTTTTCTCTTCTTTTCCTTTCAATTTTTTTTTTTCTTTTTTTTTTTTTTTTTTTTTCTTTCTTCCTTCTTTCTTCTCTTTCTTTTTCTTCTTTTCTCTGTCAAAATCTGCTGCTGGGCAGCAGCTTGCACAGCTGCTGCCCAGGCAGCTGCCCCTACGGCTGCTGCGATGCAGCAGCCCAAATGCAGCTGCTGCTGCATAATTGCAGCAGCAGCTGGCTGCTGCTAAGATGCAGCTGCCGCTGCATAATGCAGCAGCAGGCTGCAAGTTGCTGCTGCTGCTGCTGCTGAATGCAGCAGCAGCAGGCTGACACTGCTGCCTGCACACGCAGCAGCAGCTGGCTGCTGCTTGGCATAGCAGCCAAGCAGCTGCTTGTGCAGCTGCAGCCCAACTAGCCCACCTCTCCTTTTCTCTTTTTTTTTTTTGTTTTTCCTGCCAAGAAAGAGGAGGAAGAGAGAGAGAAGAACCCTTACTTGTCACAAGAGGGAGAGGGAGAAAGGATCTTCTACTTCTTCTCCTTCTTCTTCTTCTTCTTCTTCTCCTTCTTCTCATTCTCTTTTCTTCTTCTCCTTTTCCTCTTCTTTCCTCTTCTTCTCCCTTTCGTTTCTTGCTCCAGCAGAGAAGAGAGAGAGAGGGGGGAGAGAGAGGAGTTAATATGCTGCAGAGGGTAGTTGGGGTAGGGATGTGTTTTTACGAAATTGCCCCCAACTTACAAAAGAAATCCCAAAACTGCCCTCAATCCTGCAGTTTTGCACCTGCAGAGAACAATTTCGGATACCCCTCTTTCTCCGCGTTTTGCCGTCAACTGGTAAATCGAAACAGCAATTTTTCTTCTCCCTTTTAATCTACAAATTTTTCTTAAACTCTCCACGATTTTCTTTAAATTTTTGGGCTACTCTAAGCCCTCGAAAGAGCGCCCCGAAAAAGCTTCGCGATAAACTGTACTGTCAAAAACTGCAGTTTCAGAATTTACGAAGCATTTTCCTTCGCTTCGTTCTCCAATTTTTCCTTAATCGCTCAGCTAGGTTTTTCACTCCTTTTACTCAGAAAACTTTTGTGAGACACCCCACGATTTCGTTTAAATTTTTGGGCTACTCTAAGTCTCCGAAACAGGGCTCCGAAAATGCTTCGCGATAAACTGCACTGTCAAAAACTGCAGTTTCAGAATTTACGAAGCATTTTCCTTCGCTTCGTTCTCCAATTTTTCCTTAATCGCTCAGCTAGGTTTTTCACCCCTTTTACTCAGAAAACTTCTGTGAGACACTCCACGATTTCGTTTAAATTTTTGGGCTACTCTAAGTCTCCGAAACAGGGCTCCGAAAATGCTTCGTGATCACAAAATTCAGAATTTCTGGATTTTTGCTGAGTCCTCGGGCTTCAACTCACTTTTCGACCCGATGCTCTCCGCGTCGGTCCGAAACGCACCGAACTCAACTATAATCATATTTAAAATATGTTACAAGTATTTTCGCCGTATTTTACCATTTTGCGAATTCGGCGAACGAGGACTTAAATTTTGCAAATTTGATGCTTCAACTCTCAACTACAACTCACTTTTCGACTCAACGGCTTTTGCATCGATTCGAAATGCTTCCAACTCACTTGTAATTACATTTGAAATGTGTTACAAGTATTTTTGCTGGATTTCGCCCTTTTCGCGGAAATCGCCAAACAAGGACCTAAGATTCACAATTGAAGCTTCAAATTCTCAACTCCAACTCACTTTTCGACTCGATGACTTTTGCATCGATTTGAAATGCTTCCAACTCACTTGTAATTACATTTGAAATGTGTTACAAGTATTTTTGCTGAATTTCGCACTTTTTGCGGAAATCGCCAAACAAGGACCTATGCTTCACAATTGAAGCTTCAATTTCTCAACTCCAACTCACTTTTCGACTCGATGACTTTTGCATCGATTCGAAATGCTTCCAACTCACTTGTAATTACATTTGAAATGTGTTACAAGTATTTTTGCTGAATTTCGTCCTTTTCGTGGAAATCGCCAAACAATGACCTAAGCTTCACAATTGAAGCTTTAAATTCTCAACTCCAACTCACTTTTCGACTCGATGACTTTTGCATCGATTCGAAATGCTTCCAACTCACTTGTAATTACATTTGAAATGTGTTACAAGTATTTTTTGCTGAACTTCGCCTTTTCGCGGAAATCGGTGTACTACATTCTCCCCCATTTTGAATAAACCATAATTTAGCACTTTTCTCCGAATCCAATAAAAATCGTATTTCATACCATTTTTATTTATATTATTATATACCATAAAGCTGGTACATTACAACCCAACCCCCAGCTAATGCAAAATAAACCAGGCTCAACCCCTATCTGATGCAAGGACAGCATCTGGTCGACCGCCTACCGTCCGCGGTCACCGCAATACCCCACAAATCCACAATCTAATGCAAAATAAACCAGAATCAACCCCTATCTGGTGCAAGGACAACATCTGGTCGACCGCCCACTGTCCGCGGTCACCGCAATACCCCACAAATTCACAATCTAGCACAACCTTGGCTACACTATCCCAAACCCCTGCTCACACTTGAGCAACAACATATGAATGCAAAGGACAACAATGAAACATGTTCAAATCCCAATATGATAGTGTAGCGATAAATAGTGGCCTTACCTGATGTCCGGACATGCATGTAACTGTCTTTATTTTTAAAAGTTGTAAAATAGTGTCAAAGGTTTAAAACAATTGATTTACTGAATAAAAGTCATTGCATGTGAGATCATAGCCTTTGTCTCAATCACAGTGTCCCAACATAAGTCATTATATAATCCGTGGGGTTATATCAAATTTTAGGGGAGTTCATCCCAGCGGTTCTCATCAATTGTCCTGTTAGTTTGTCCTGTTAGTAGTCCTGTTAGTAGTCCTGTTAGTAGTCCCAATGGTTCTCATCGATTATCATGTTACTTTGTCCCAATTGTTCTCATCAATTAAATTTTAGGGGAGTTTGTCCCAGCGGTCCTTGTCATTTGTCATATTAATTTGTCCCAATGGTTCTCATTAATTGTCATATTTTAGGGGATTTCTAGTAATCCCAGTGAGCTTGTCAAAAATGAGGTAAGCAACAACCGCCCACCTCGAGCAGCTCACACCACACCCCAGGTAGTCTCCTGGTTGTCCGCAGTCCTCAATTCCTGCAAATTAGAGCACAGTTGTACATAACAACGCTCCCGGTATAAAAACAAACCCCAGAAAGTACAATATTTGCTGTTTTTCAGACAGCACGGGAAAAGAGGAGTTTTTCACCTCTAAAATGAGCTCCTAAAATCCCAAAAAAATCACGGTTGCGTTCCTCGCGAAGAGTAGATCAAAATCGACTCTTTGAACGCCTCGATCTGATGCTCCTACGCCAAGATAAAAATCGGAGAAGTCGGTGCTGTCCAAAAATTACCACAGCAAAAAGGGGGGTCAAAGAGGACTCGGGAATCATGCCAAAAGTACGAAACGGAGCAAAATGATCGTCACAAAAATCGAAGCCCTACCTCTTACGGTCGCGCTGCCGCAAAAATCGTCCAAAAATTCCACACGGTTAGCCCGCAGTGAATTTTTGACGGAACTGCGACGGGAAATGGGCCTAAAAAGAAAATCGTCGCAGTGCGCCGCGCCGCAGACATCTCACTATCTGTAACTCCTAAATTCCTGAGATTGTAGAGAGAGAAAGAGAAGAGAGAGAGGAAGATTTTTCGTATTGGGCATTTTGTCTGGTTCTCTCTCTAAGGGCTCGAAAACCGAGGTGGGGAATGAGGGAGGGGAGAGGTCCTATTTATAATGGGCTGGGGGTCTCACACAGGATCGGATCCGAACACGAAACACCAAAACGGGCCAACCAGAACGCGCCACGCGTTGCCCAAACAGGAAACAGCCTGTGCAGGGCCAATCAACTTTCACCACGTGGCCACGTGGTCCATGTGCTCGGTCCGCGCTCCGGGTCTTCCGGAAATTTGTCGGCCTACAGGATGTTGCCACGTGTCGACCATCCAGAAGCTTCTAGAAGCCGGCCAGCCAATGGGAAGCTGCCACGTGGCAGCTGGAACCTTCGGTGCACCCGGTGCACGACCAGCCGTGGACCGCGCACCCGCGCCTGCTGCCCGCGCCTGCCCGCGCTGCCCGCGCCGCGCGCCTCCGCGCTCCGCCGCTGCGCAGCTGCCCGCTGCCGTGCGCCGCCGCCCGCCGCCGCTCGCCGGCGGCCGCCGCCGGCCGGAACAGTAATTCCGGCCGGCGGTTACTGTTCCGGTGAACAGTACCGAGTGCCGAAAAAAATAAAGCGAATATACCGTTTTGACCGTTTTCGCGCGCTGAGTCCAAATACGATGTCCGTTTCGCCAAATTCTCATCCGAAATTTTGAAAAAAGCTCCCAGAAAATCCCATTTGCTCCGATTTTCGTGCCAAGTCTATTTTAAATATCCAATTTCAATTCTACAAGCTCCATTGTACTGTACAAGCTCCCCGCAGTCACTGTTTAATGTTGCACAGTTCCTGCGGGAGTCCGGATCATCACATAGATAGTATCTTTCGCATCCGCTTGTCCATTGAATTTATCTTCTTCGTGATGGTAATGTGAGCTGCTGTCGTTATCTCAAGTTCATTGGCAATCCTTTGTTGTTCTTTCAAAATTTGTTCCTGCTTGACAGATAGTCGTTGCTGCAATTTGAAGATCGAAGTTAATGATGCTTCATCATCATTGCCAGTTTCTTGTTGAGACGGTGAGGCCGGGGTGCCGTCAGAAGGTTTCTTTCCAATAACATGAGGTAATTTGTGAAGTGACTTCACAATTGTTGATTCATCTATCATCCCGCAACTGTGCTGATATGATGTTGAGCTTACATCAATATCAAACTTTTGTAAGATCCTCATGATGATTAGAGGAAACGGAAGTCGCTCAGAGGGGTGAGGATGCACAATGTACCTTGACATTCTGTTCCAAATTATGTAGGGAATATTCATATTCAATCCAATTGCCTCTGAGGGATGACCTATGAGATACAGGAATAGCAACCGCTCCCATCTCACAACCTTGGTCTGCATGTTGGGCAAAATGTTATAACATGTTATGAAGTTTAGAAATCGATATTCCAGTCGTAGATGTTTGGATCTGACACTCTTTCCATCAACTGATTTAGTTCCTTCCAAACAGATCTTGTCGGTCACAGTTTGCCACAATGCAGTTGTCAAACTCTTTCCTTTCAAAAAGTTTAGCCCCGATGTGCTAGCTTCCATTCCAAGGACTTCACCAATTAACTGCGGTGTGATTTTAATCGTCATTCCTTGAATGTTTGTATAAAAATGCATAGACCCATTTTCATTCTCGAGAAGATGTCTCGCATTCGTGTAGAAGGTTCTCACACGATACAAACAGTATCCTAGAAGTTCAGGGAATCGGCAGACTTGAATAAGAGAAGCTTGCTCAAGTAAGGTTCCAAATTCTGGTGAATGATTGCGAAGGGCTTCAATGTTAACATGACGTTCGCCGATGCATTCACGTCGTTCAAAGGCTCTAAGACGATCAGTATTAACGACTACCTCTTCAACATGTGGCGGAGAGTCAGGAGCTAACGGCGCGTCAACATTAGTGTCCCGTCTTAGTCCAAAACGTCGAGCAAGACGTTTCCGTTTCACTGAAATAGTTGGAGCAGACATAGGAGCTTTCCCAGTGTCCATTGGTGCTTTTCCTTTTTGGTTAGATTTAGTAGGCAATACCTCATCATCATCATCATCTGTCAACATATCCCAGTGTACTTCATCAGGGTTTTCTGCAAGTTCTGTGTCACTTATAACTTCCACCTCACTTTTCCGTTGGAGTTTCTTGGCTCGTTTCAGTTTGTTGGTTGCTCGAGTATGTACCATCGTAACCAGTAGCAAGATTAACCAGGAGAATGCCATTGGTTCTAGTGCTGTGAGTTTCAAGGAGTGTCCTGTGCAAAACCAACTCAAGAACACATGAAAAATCGTCAATTTTAAAAAATTTGAAAAATTGTACCTAGACAATCATAATCTTGTAGAGAAATCAAGAATCAAATTAGTTTTCCAAAAAGAATTTTAAAAATAGATCAATTCCATGATTTTCAAAAATTCCTCTTTTATGCCCTAAAACAGAATTTTTAGAAATCGAAGCCTAAAAACTTGTTTATCCTGAGAAAAACCAGCATAAAAGTAAAACTAATTGACCTAGAATTCTTATCCCAAAAGAAATTTGATCAAAAACCATCCACAAACGAAAAAGTTTCAAGATTTCAACTCACGTTTGAAGAAAAAACTGTAAAAACCGAGTTTTGATCAATAAAACTTACTTGAATCCGAAGAACTTTGAGTTTGGACGCTCCAAAATGCAAGAAATCTAGAAAGAGAAGCTCTAGAGATTTTAGAACAAAAGATTAGGGTAAAAGAAATCAAATCCTCTTTGTTCTTATAAAAACCCTAGCCGTGATCCGGATCGGATCGAGAATGTGATCCGGATCGGCTACCCGCAGGAAGAATCCTGCGTTCGGGATCCGGATCACTTACTCCGATCCGGATCGGCTTCAACTTTTTCTCCAGAAAAATTCAGAAAAGTTTCATAAAATCCAGAAAAAGTATGTAAGCACTTTATCATATCAACTTTAAACAAAAGACATCGTTTCATATAACAAGAAGTAGATTATGCAAAATCTATCAAAAATACCCAAAAATGAAACGAAAATTTACGAAAGTTAAAACACTTAAAGTTGAACAACTTCAATTACATCTATCCTGATCTTATGTGTAATGCCTTTATCAAATCATCAATTTTAGTAAAGAAAATGAAATACCAAGATCAATAGATGTTTGAAATCCCAGATAAGTTAGATAATATATCTAGACAATCTGTTGAAGGAGTGGCTCTTTGAGCATCTTTTATAAAAAATCCCACCTTATACCAACCATGAAATATGACTGAGTCAAGTATTTCAATATGCATTTCATCAACATTTTCAAAACAAAAATTTGCTTTGCATTCATGGAGTATCTTTTTCTTTCTTTCATTTTCTCCATGTGGTGGTAGTTTTCACACTCCTCATTGGGATGTAACTCTTTCCACATCTTTTGAGCATTTTACATTTCATTGACTCCCCCTCAATTGGCTATCAATTATTTAATATATAAGGTATTCAACCAAACCATTGATCTCGAATTCATACTCGACTAAGCAATCAAATATGATAATGACTATACCAAGAGATCATTGAGAGAGAAATTGACTTTGATCACTTAAAAGATGGTTTAATTAACGTAAATGATCATTGCAACATTGAAATATTATGACATCAAAAGCATAATAAATTTCTAAATGCATAAAAGGATGCAATTAAAGTCAATTATGATTTATGCTCAATTAATGTCCTATGTACAAAACATAGATAAAGAACAAAACAAAAACAAAAACAAAACCTAACCTAAGCAAAGGTTTCAAAAGAGTTATTTCAAGGAAAGCATGCCAATTGCTTTACGCAAGTGAATAAAACGTTTTTGATCCAAAGGTTTTGTTAAGATATCAGCTAATTGATCCTCAGTTGAAATATATGACAGTTGAAGAATGTTTGATTCAACTAGCTCTCTAAGAAAATGATATCTAAGTTCAATATGTTTTGTTCTAGAGTGCAACACAGGGTTTTTAGAAATGTTAATAGCACTAGTGTTGTCACATAAAATGGTTACCGAAGATGTTGAAATCCGGAAATCGCTCAACACGCTTTTCATCCAAACAATTGGGTTGAACAACTTCCTGCAGAAATGTACTCCGCTTCGGCAGTCGAGAGTGCTATGCAATTCTGCTTTTTACTGTGCCATGCAACAAGGCAATGGCCAAGATAGAAGCATGCACCACTCGTGCTTTTCCGGTCATCCACCGATCCAGCCCAATCGGCATCTGAGTATCCAACAATATCCAAAGTCGTTCCCATAGGATACCAAATTCCGAAATTGATTGTACCTTTGATATATCGGATGATCCGTTTCACCGCTTTCAGGTGAACCTCCTTCGGTGCTGATTGATATCTCGCACAAATCCCAACACTGAAGGATATATCCGGGCGACTAGCCGTGAGATATAGTAGACTTCCAATCATACTGCGATACAGTTTCTCGTCTACATTCTCACTATGTGATTCACTTCCAAGTCCCTTATGGCTAGTTCCCATTGGAGTCGGAAAATCCTTAGAATTTTCAAGATCAAACTTTTTGACCAACTCCAGTGCATACTTGGATTGACACAAGTGAATTCCTTCATCGTTTTGTTTAACTTGTAATCCAAGAAAATAAGTCAATTCGCCCATCATGGACATCTCAAATTCGCTTTCCATGGTCTCCGCGAATTTAGAAGCATCATTATCTCTTGTTGCTCCAAATACAATGTCATCGACATAGATTTGAGCAACTATGAAATTGTTTTGATAATGCTTCACAAAGAGAGTCCTGTCAGCTCCCCCTCGAGTGTAGCCCTTTTCCAAAAGGTGCTTTGTCAACCTTTCGTACCATGCTCGCGGTGCTTGTTTCAGACCGTAAAGAGCCTTTTTCAGACGAAAAACATGGTTAGGTAGTTTATGATCCACAAAACCTTTCGGTTGAGCCACATAAACTTCCTCATTTAAAAACCCATTTAAAAAGGCGCTCTTAACGTCCATTTGAAATAATTTGATTTTAAAATGACAAGCAATCGCAAACAATATACGAATGGACTCGAGTCTAGCTACAGGGGCGAAAGTTTCATCAAAGTCTATACCTTCTACTTGAGAGTAGCCTTGAGCAACTAACCTTGCTTTGTTCCTGATGATAGTACCTTCTTCATTTTTCTTGTTCTTGAAGATCCATTTGGTACCTATCACATTGTGTTGCTTCGGAGGCTTCGTTAATTCCCAGACTTTGTTTCGCTCGAATTGATGGAGCTCTTCCTGCATTGCTTTAATCCAGTAATCATCTTGGAGAGCTTCATCAACATTCTTTGGTTCGATTTGAGATACATAGCATGCAAATCCGCAAACCAATTGTCTCCGTGTTCTAACTCCTTCTTGTGGATCTCCAATGATGTTCGATTCAGGGTGATCCTTGGAGATGCGTAACGTTTGAGGTAGAGGAGTAGACGGAGGTACACGAGATGATTCCTGCACATCAGATGAACTTGAAGAACCGTTAGATGCATCATTATTATCGAAAGAATTGTTAGAAGAAGATGCATTAGCAGGTGTATCATCATCAAGAGAGATATCGAGGGTAGATTTTTCAGATTCAAAGTGAAAAGCTTCATCTACCTTAACATTTATCGATTCTACGATCGTCTTAGATTCTAAGTTAAAAACTCGATATGCTCTGCTGTTTGTAGAATAACCTAAGAAAATCCCTTCGTCACTTCGAGAGTCAAATTTTCCAAGATTTTCGCGATCACGTAAAATAAAACACCGACTCCCAAAGATACGAAAATATTTGATGTTAGGTTTTCTACAAAACCATAGTTCATATGGTGTATTCAAAGTCCCCGGGCGCAAATACACTCGATTGATAACATAGACAGCAGTGTTCACCGCTTCAGCCCAAAAATATAAAGGTAAGTTCCGGCTATGAAGCATAACACGTGCCATCTCCTGTACGACCCTGTTTTTGCGCTCGACTACACCATTTTGTTGAGGTGTGTAAGGTGCAGAGAATTCATGTTTAATGCCGTTAGAAGTGCAAAAATCAATGAATTTGGAATTTATGAATTCCCCACCTCTATCACTCTTAACTCGAGTAATCCTTTCATTCTTTTCAATCATAATACGATTGCAAATTTCGAGAAAAGAATCAAAGGTATCAGCGTTTTCTTTTAAAAATGCTACCCAAGTATATCTAGAAAAATCATCAACCAATAAGAAAATGTACCATTTACCTCCCAGAGATGGTTGACGAGTTGGTTAAAATGCAAAAGTTCCAAAACTATGTTTCAATTCTTGTGTGCAGAACTGTTTTAACCGCCACACACAAGTTTTGAAAGAAATTTCACCTTTGCATACCCAAACCTTTTGAGTTTTAGAGTATGTTTGCAATGGTTGAGAAATTTTCCTTGATGAAGACGTCTTGTATGATTGATCTTTTTCTTTTGTCATCATCTTGTTTGAAGTACTACCAATGTTCTTTTCTTTTGAAAAGTCCTTCTTTGATTTCCGGGGAGTGAACTCATTGGTAGCAATTGCAAGATGTGATTGATTTGATCTTTGAGCTCCAATCTTGCAATTTCTTTCAATGTGCCCTGCAAAATTACAACGAAAACATACCTTAGGTCTTGACGATCCTGAGAAGGATGAAGTAGGCTTGTTGTCGTTGGTTGTCGTGAATTCCGGTGTCGGAGGAGGAGATACCGACTGAGGCACAAATACTGTCCCACTCGAACTTGGAATGTCTCCAGTTTGAGTGTATCCGAGGCCGAACTTATTCATTTGACCAAGACCAAGAAGTCTGTCCAACTTACTCCTTCTAGAAGAGAATCTCTTTAAGTCATCCTTCAGTTGGCGTATGGTCTCCGTCATTTCCAATTTTTCCTGTCGAGCCTCGCCATTGAGCTTCAAGAAGTAGTTCGCTTTGTTCACCATATCCATATAATTCTTCTCGAGTTGCTCATTGGACTCTTGAAGGGAAACATTTACTTTAATCAGATTGTCCCTTTCCACTTCAAGATCGGTTGAGAGAGAGGTTACCTTTTTACTTCTTCTTCGAGATCCTGCAATCTCCCTTTCAACCCCTTGTTTTGTTTAGCCAGTTTCTTTGAATCCCTCAAAAGTTATGGTAGGCTAAAACAAAATCTTCACCTTCCGAATCATCTGATTCATCGTCCGTTGCAATCTTTTCAACAGTGGAGTTGGACAGTGAGTCGGATGTACTTGCCATTAAGCACATGAAGGGAGAAGATGTAGTGGACGCGTGGAAAGCTGTCGCGTTGTCTTCTTCATCACTTGAGGATGACTCATTTGACGTGGAGTTGTCATCCCAAGTGACGACTTGCATCGCCTTCTTCTTTGCCGGATTCTTGTTGGGACATTCCGTTGCAATGTGGCCGTAGCCTCGACATTTGAAACACTGAACTTGTCCCTCTGAACTTTTCTTATCCTTTGAGAAGTTCTCTTGCTTTCTTGACTTGTAACTTGAAGGACCCTTGCCTTTCTTCGACTTTCCGAAGGATGGAGTTTTGCTTGAATTACCCCTTCGAAAGTTGCGGCGAAACTTCCTTGTCAAGAGAGCGAGCTGCTTCTCAAAGTCCTCCATAGAAAGGTTCTCGTCGTCGTCCGAGGAGGATGAATCCGCGTCTTCTTCTTTAGTTGATTTCAATGCGTAACCTGAAGACTTAGAAGAGGATGCCTTTCCAGAAGAATAGTTAGTAGGAAATGTCATTTCATAAGTTTGTAAAGCACCTACTAATTCTTCTACACGCATTTCGTCCGGGTGTTTAATTGTTTCAATGGCTGCGACCTTCGGGCGAAATCGTTCAGGAAGAGTTCTTAGAATTTTTCTTACAACTTTAAATTCTGGAATCTTCTCTCCCAAGTTAGCACATGAGTTTACGATGTCTTGCAATCGTGTGTAATAGTCAGTGAAGGATTCATTCTCTGCCATAGAGATAGAGTCAAACTTGCTCGTGAGCATTTGCAGTTTCTGAATCTTCACTAGGTTAGTTCCCTCATGCGTAACTTGAAGAACATCCCAGATTTCTTTCGCAGTCTCACATGCCGAGACGCGAGAGAACTCAGTTTGTGACAAAGCATTAAATAGAGCATTAATTCCCTTGCCATTGTAAGAAGATAATCTATCTCTTCCTTGGTCCATTTCGACCTAGGTTTTAAGGTGCGAACATCATCTAAAATTTCAGTTGGATTAGACCATCCTAATTCAATTGATTGCCACACCCTTTCGTCGATGGAAATTAAAAAGGCTTTCATCCGTACTTTCCAGTACGCATAATTTGTTCCATCAAAGAAAGGGGGTCGATTGATGTTTCCACCTTCAACCATTGTTTACAACCCTATTCCCGCTCTGATACCACTTGTTGGGTTATAACTAATATGGATCTAAATAGGGGAAAAAACACCTAGAGGGGGGTGAATAGGTGTAAACAATAAACACTCAAAAAATCATTGCGCGAATAAAACCCAATGCGGAAAAATAAAAGAACACGCAAGATTTTTACGTGGAAAAACTCCAAACCGGAGTAAAAAACCACGGGACCGATAACACGGCGAAATCCACTAGAATTAACACACGTACAAGGTGATATAACGTACTCACAGACGACTCAACCTTTTACCATACGCTCCTAGTAGATCTTCCCGCTCGCTCCACGACGCTTCTCGAATCCACGATCCGCGCCCAACGCTGAATCCACAGCGTCCAACGTCGAGTCCACGACGTCCGACCGAATCCACGGTCTTCACCCAATGGCACGCTTCGAATCCACGAACGTACCTCGCTCCGAATCCACGAGAGCGGTTGCACCTTGAATCCACAAGGCCACGCGAGTCCACGCGCCGATTTTGGGGTAAATCGTTGTTTGTTTGGGTGGTGATGATCCGCCGAATACTTAGATCAAAGATAGATCGGAAATACCATCTAAGTATTCATTGATTTGATTCTACTCAAAATGTGAGTATGGAAAACCTAGAATCAAATCAATCAATATAGATGAAGAAACATAGAATAAATCTATTGATTTCCTTTCTTCTCTATATGTGGATCTAAGGCCGTATAAAATGATATTTGATAATGACGGCTCTATTTGGATTGCCCTAGAAAATGAATATAGGGTCTATTTATAGGTTAGAAACCCTTGGAAGAATATACGGATCAAAAACAAACTTTTCTGGAAAGTTTTACCGACGGCGATCCGGATTGGATTTGGCGATCCGGATTGCAGAAGCACAAAAGACGGTTTCCAGAAAATTGCCTGTTCGGGATCCGGATCGTAGTCCCCGATCCGGATCGTTCATACAGTTTTACCAAAACACAATGTTCGGGATCCGGATTGCAATTCCTGATCCGGATCGTTCAAGCAAACAGGTAAAACTGTGTTCGGGATCCGGATCATGGAATGCTGCGATCCGGATTGAACCAGTGTATGAACGAACACCCTTCGGGATCCGGATTGCAATTTCTGATCCGGATCCTGAACATGTCCCATGTCCAGTTTTTGATGTTTAAGCAATTAAAACCTCTTCCAGGTGTTTCTACACTATAAGAAGTATTCGGATCATCAAGAAATCTTTAGTTAAACGTACCTGATCCTTTTGAATTCTTCTTTCTTGAGATTGAGGTATACGATCCAAAGTTTCTTCATCTTCAATCTTCAAGACTTAATACAATCACGAAATACGCCAACTCAAATTTCGTAACAGAGGTAAGAGTATAAAATCTCATCTCGATGACTTTAAAGAAATCGTTACGGATCTGAAAATGCTGGAAGTAAAATATGATGATGAAGATCTAGCATTATTACTGTTATGTTCTCTACTATCTTCCTATACAAATTTTAGAGATACTATGCTTTATGGACGTGATACCATATCTTTGGAAGACGTCTCAACTGCCCTACTCTCGAAAGAGAGGATCGATAAGGAGATGAGTGGTACCACTGAAAGTCAGGCAGAAGGTCTGTTCACAAGAGGAAGATCCAAGCAGAGAAGTTTCGAAGACAGTAAAGGAAAGACTAGGTCTAAATCCAGGCACAGAAACTTGATCTGCAATTACTACAAGAAGAAGGGCCACATTAAAGCGGACTGTTTCAAGTTGAAAAGAAAGGAATAGACCGAAGGAAGAGGTGATCAAAGGGGAAGAGAAGGTTCAAAATCTGCTGAAGCCAGTGTAGCAGAAGACTATAGCAGCGAGGGGAATGTGCTGCTGGTCTGCGATGATCAATCCAGAGCTAGCACAGAGTGGATTCTTGATTCAGCATGCTCGTTCCATATGTGTCCCAATAGGGACTGGTTCTCCACTTTTGAAGCTGTGAATGGTGGGGTTGTTTTGATGGGCAACGATGCATCCTGCAAAGTTGTCGGACGAGGAACGGTGAATATCAAGATGTTTGATGGCATTGTGAGAACGCTCACTGATGTCAGGTACGTTCCACAATTGAAGAGAAATTTAATTTCTTTGAGTACCCTCGACTCTAAAGGATATAAATACACTGGTGGAGATGGAGTTCTAAAGGTTTCGAAAGGAGCCATTGTTGTGATGAAAGGACGAAGGCAGAAAGGAAAACTTTATGTGTTGCAAGGTTCAACTGTGACAGGTGGAGCTGCAGTATCCTCTTCATCTATGTCAGATTCAGATGTCACAAAGTTGTGGCATATGAGGCTGGGACATATGAGTGAAAAAGGATTGATATTGCTGAGTAAGAGATGACTTCTTTGTGGCCAAAGTACAGGAAATCTGGACTTCTGCAAACACTGCGTATTTGGGAAGCAGAAAATGGTTAGCTTCAGCAAAGCAGTCCACAGAACAAAAGGAACACTTGACTACATCCATTCAGATCTTTGGGGGCCAGCACCGGTTCCCTCTAAAGGTGGTGCAAAGTACATGCAGACCTTCATCGATGATTATTCAAGGAAGGTTTGGACATTTTTTCTGTTGCACAAGAATGATGTATTCAAGACCTTCAAGCAGTGGAAGACCTTGATTGAGAAGCAGACAGGAAAGCAAATTAAGCGCCTTCGCACAGACAATGGACTCGAATTCTATTCAGGAGAGTTCAATGAGTTCTGCAAAAATGAAGGAATCGAGAGACATCGTACAGTTCCCTACACGCCACAGCAAAACGGCGTAGTAGAACGTATGAACAGAACACTCATCGAGAAGACAAGATGTTTGCTTTCGAATGCAGAATTTGGTCAGGAATTTTGGGCAGAGGCAGCTTCTACGGCTTGCTACTTGGTGAATAGGTCTCCATCGACTTCCATTGATCTCAAAACTCCAGAATAGGTATGGTCTGGTCACCCTCCAAATTATTCTGATTTGAGAATATTCGATTGTCCAGTTTATGCACATGTGAATCAAAGAAAGCAAAAACCTAGGTCGAAAGAATGCAAATTCTTGGGCTATGCTTCTGGTACAAAGGGTTTTAGGTTGTGGTGTCTTGAGGATAAGAAAATTATAATTAGTAGAGATGTTAAGTTTAACGAGAATGATATGCTTCGCCGAAAGGAGGAGTCGCATGTTCCTTGTGATACAGGTATAGATACAGGTGTAGATGCAACAAAGAAATTTGTCGAGTTGGAGTATCAAACAAACTCTAAAGTTCATATCACTCCGGCATCAGGTATCACTTCGGGCGATTCTGTTCCTACGGAGCCTCAGGCACCACCACAGACAGACACACACTCTATAGCTAGAGATCGACCGAGGAGGCAGATCAGACCACCGCAGAGATATGAAGACACGGATCTGGTGGCCTATGCTTTTGTGACTGCACAATAAACAGATGCACTTGAGGAGCCATCTACTTACACAGAGGCAGTCTCATGTACTGATTCCACTAAGTGGATGCTCGCTATGGAGGAAAAGATGGAATCTCTTCATAAGAATCAGAGTTGGGATTTAGTGAAGCTTCCTAAAGGAAAGAAAGCTGTTCGATGTAAATGGGTGTTCAAGAAGAAAGAAGGCACACAAAGAACTGAGAGTATCATATACAAGGCTCGATTGGTGGCAAAAGGATACAGTCAAATTCCAAGTGTCAACTTCAATGATGTCTTCTCACCAGTGGTGAAGCATACATCCATTAGAGTTTTGCTCGGTTTGGTTACCATGGATGATCTAGAACTTGAGCAACTAGATGTGAAGACAGCTTTTCTACATGGCGAATTAGAGGAAGAGATCTATATGCAACAGCCTGAGGGATTCACAGTTGAGGGAAAAGGAAATCATGTGTGCAGATTAAAGAAATCGCTTTATGGGTTAAAGCAATCTCCAAGGCAATGGTATAAGAGGTTTGATTCTTTTATGATTAGCCATGATTTTCATAGAAGCAATTTTGATAGTTGTGTCTATATAAAGAAACAAATTGATGGTTCTTTCATTTATCTTCTACTCTACGTGGATGATATGTTAATTGCTGCTAAGAACATGGCTAACATTAATGAGCTTAAAGATCAGTTGAAATCTGAATTTGATGTTAAGAATTTAGGTGCAGCGAAGAAGATACTTGGTATGGAGATAAAACAGAACAGAAATATAAAGAACTACAGTTGTCTCAGAAGGCATACATCCAGCGTATTTTGGAACGGTTCTGCTTAAAGGATGCCAAGCCAGTAAGTACCCCCTTCGCTACACATTTTAAACTTTCAACTGATTTAGCACCAAGAACAGATGAGGATAAAGCATACATGGAACGAGTTCCTTATGCTAGTGCAGTCGGAAGCATTATGTATGCTATGGTCTGTACGAGACTAGACCTTGCGCATGCTGTTAGTGTGGTAAGCAGATACATGGCAAATCCAGGAAAACAACATTGGCAAGTTGTGAAATGGATTTTGAGGTATTTGCGAGGTACTATAGATGCATGTTTGGAATTTGGGAAGTCTGAAGCAAGCCTAACCGGTTTTGTAGATTCTGATTATGCATGAGATCTTGATAAAAGAAGGTCACTTACTGTCACGCCCCGGGGGTCGAAACTGCGACCCGGGCTCGCCAACAGATCCGCCACCTATGCGAAACCCCGCATAGGCGAAGCGTCCAACCTGCAAGGTATCATCTAACAGCTAAATAGATATCAGAGCTGAAGAAAAACTGCTATAATAAAAGTCTGAATCATTGTACAACTAAAAAATAAAGGTACAATATCCATCTCCCACTAAAATAAAACTACAATAATCCGATCCACCGAAACTGTAATACAAGTAAAAGCCACCTATACAACATCTATAAATCCAAATAGGAAGATAAACAAGATAATAAAAATACAACTGTGTACAGTGAAACCCACAATCCGGGTTGGTACATCTATCCCACTGTAGAAATCAACTCTGGTAGGGATCTATCTCGCGACACCCTCGCCTCGAACCGTCAACCGAAAGATCCGCAACTCCCGCAGCAGTCACTGCAAAACAAAGAGGGAAAAAGGGGAAAGACAACAATAGGGGGTGAGAACCACTAGTAAAACCAGTAGCCTCCCCCTGTGGGTAAAGCCTCAAACCCCGACGTACCCACAAGGTCTACCAGAGGCAAAAAGGAAAGGAAGAGTGGTAAGCAATAGAGACTGCTGAAAATAGGAAACTACCACTACTATGCCTCTAAAATACCAAGCTAAAAGAATAGCTAAATGTATGCATCAGTAACTAAATGCCTGCCTGAATAAACCCAATCCGACCACCAGTAAACACTGGTACTGCCTGCTGTGCCTGCCAAATCGGGTATGCCAGCCTACTCACAACACCGATAGGGGATAGGAGTCTCGAGGACTCAAAGTCTGTATATCGCACACTCCGGAGTGGCACTCGAGGGGAGCGACCCACCCGAGTAAAGTGCCTGAGTAATAAGTAACCAGTATCAATAATATAGCAGGACTGGATCACGACTCTAATCAAAGTGGGAAAACCACATCCACTACATAAAGCCCGATCCCCCAATCTGATGCAGCTGTAAATACCCGGTCGGCCGCCCAAAGTCCGCGGTCGCCGCAATATCCCACAAATCCCCCAAATCAAGCCCGACCTGTCATCCCTAATCCGATGCAGAAGTCACCATCTGGTCAACCGCCCAAAGTCCCCGGTAGATGTAATACCCTGCCCTCAAGCCAGCCTGTCCCAGATCCCAAGAGTCTGCCTACACTATCTCAAAACCACCTGCTCGCGCACGAGCCACAAATGCCCTGAGCCTAGTATGAAAGGAGAAAAGCAAGAAACATGGTTTCTCCTAAGTCAAGTCCAGCATAATAGTGTAGCAGAAAAAGGTGGCCTATCTAAATGACCATACAAGCATGCAAATGTCCCAAAATGATAAAAAGAAAACAGGTGTCGATGTTCTGCATTTATTAGAGCATGCTATTCCATAATATTGATGATTGCATAAGAACATTAAGTGCAACATAGCCTATGCTTGCCAATACCTCATACACGATGTTCACAAGTATGAAAATAAGGAAGTACCATACCTATTCACAAATCACATAAGATGGTACAACGCTGGTCAACCCTCACATTCATACAAGAATAAGCCCAAGATCCTTTAACATCACTTAAACAGGGACATTCAATTAAGTATCACCAATGAATAGCTTAAGGTTCAACATCCTTCATTGATCTTACATAGGATGAACATAAGATCTACCAACAACGTCCAATCTCATTTGGAGGTAATAGGAGTCATGAACAATGCTTAATCTCATAAGGAGTAGGCCTCAACTCACAATGATATTCGTCTTAACATGAATGAATTGAAGATCAAAAGCATAGGTCATTCTCACATCAACTAGATCAATAACCCACATCAACACCCATTTTCACATAAGCTAGATCAAAGATCAATCAACTATTCATTCCTTCATAGATAGTTTAAGAATCAACATCAATGCCCAATATCACATATTGTAGGTTAAAGATCGACAACTATAATTCATATCACAAAGTGGAGGCTAAGGATCACTTAACCAACTACTCTCATATAAGTCATTCTCAAATAAATCAACCAAGTCCTTCTCACACAAGCAACCAAGCACTTCTCACATAACTACATCAAGTCCTCACATAAATCAACCAACCATTCACATATATCTATCATCATCATTCTCACATAATAATGTTAACCATTCATCACAAGGTATAGGTTGAAGAGTGATTTCCCAATTACCCTCACATAACATAGGTTTAAGAATGATCACTTATAATGAACTTCATGTGAGATAATGCAACATCAATCAAACTATTCATTCACTCATGTATACACTGAGGATCAATTAACTTAATCTACACATGGATATCCAAGCATATTACACCAAGAAGAAGAGAACAACAACCACAATGTCATGAGGGAAACCAATAGCCCGAGTGGGTAAATCGATGTTTTCGGCAAAGCACAACCACCCACCTGAAACTTGATGATCCGCTGCCCGCTTTAGCTGAAATTTGGCATGAGTAATCCTTATCCTCCCAGGAGACCGATGCCGCGAAAATCATCCAAATCTGCCTCACGGATTGGGCGCAATCACTGAAACAATGCACGCGGCGCCAATAAATTTCAGAATTTCAGCAATTGGAACTAAGTTAGAGAAGATGTAAGTGCAGCCCCAAATACCTCAAAATGAAGTCTCTAATAGTAAAACAAAGATGTCCTCATTCATACAAACATCACCAAGTCCTCAAAGTCCACCATTAATTTCCCTTAACATTCAAATGTAGCAAGAGTTACAATGATGTCCAAAAATTGCTAACATAAACTTGCTAGCATTTCCAAGCTTAATTAGAGGCTTTTCCAAAGGAATTCATCCACATATCACAAAAGAGAATTTGCTCACCTTGAAGTTAAGAAGAAGTCCCAACTTGAATTTCTGAAAAAGATCTTATATCCACAAAGTTACCTACATTCCAAGGTGCATTGCTCTAAACAAATCCAAAACAGGGACTGCAGTAATCCATAAAACAACACTTGGAAAGATTATTAATGTTACCTAACCAATTGAACTCCAAATCCTACAAGAGATGTACCATTGGATTCCTTGTCGAGAGTAGATACAAATTGAGCCAAAGAACTCCAATTTTCATGCTTGGATGAAGGAGAAAACCCATAAACACTATGAACTATCCACCAAGTTCCATCTTTACACGAATGCAGCAAGGTTCTCCAAAGATCATGCATAAACCCTAATAAAAACTCAGGTCTGGGGAAAATGGTACTTACCAATATTGTAGATCTTCGAGCCCTGGAAATTTTCCCACAAAAATCATCCAAATATTCCCATCCTACTGCCCAGAAAGGCCAAAACACTGAGGACTGTTCAGGATTCCAGACTGAAATGAAGGGTTTCAAAGATGGCCTTAAAACTCTGCAAAAACATGAGATCTGGGGGGAGAGTTGAATACAAAGATTGTAGCCTTACCTCTTGTGAAAACGTAGAACCAAAAATGAGCTCAAAATTCCAAGAAATGAGTCCTGGGGAATTTTTGCACTGAAACGCGACGGAGAGGGCTGTGAAATAGCAATGGTGATGTCCTCAAATGTTGGTGAAGAAGATGATCCAAATGGCCTTCAAAAATCCCCAAAAAATCCAGTGTTATAGAAGAGAGGTTGGAGAAGCTCTGCTAAAAAAACCTCACTGAGAAAACCCCTCCAAAAGTTCCAAAATGGAGAATGAAACTCCAATTAAAACCAAGAGAAAGAAGCTGCAAAAGAAATCCCCCTCCTGAAGCTACAGTGTTGGGCCGGCCCGCGGCCTCAATGCGGGCCGCCACGCGTCGCCCATCCAGCGGCCGCGCCAGCCACCGGATGCACGCCACGCGTCGCGCCCCGACAGGGCGATCGCGCCCGCGAATGGGCGCGCGACGCGTGGCGGCACCTTATCCGCCCGCGCCCGAGGCCGCCCGCGCCTCTGCACGCACCTGCCCGACCTGCCCGCGCCTGCTGCGTGGGCCGGGCTCGCTGCACCGCGCCTCCGCTCCTGCCACTTGGCGTACGGACCCAATAGGGAACCGCCACGTGGCACCCCGTCCGGTCCACCGGTAACATTGCGGTGAAAAAGATTAGCACATTGGAGAATCCAGCTGATATGTTGACAAAGCCTCTTCCATATGTTAAGTTCAAGCACTGCTTAAACTTGATTAGCATTGCTTGTTGATTGGAGTGCTCTTAGAGGCTTGTGGAGAAGGTGGAGAGTTATTACTGATGTTTTATTTAAAGAGAATTTCGAGTCAAGGTGGAGATTTGTTAGATGTGACTCGAAATCAGAATCGCTTCGATTTTGGATTTCTGGTTCGTCGATGGTTTCGCGGTGCGACAATAAATTTGGTAAAATTTTTGAGAAAGGAAAATGGATGTCTGTGGTGGAAGCAGACGGATCCGATCCGCTAAGGAAAAACTCCGCTAAGGAAAAATCCTAATTTTTCTTTTGTTTGCCCTAGAGAGATCGAGCGATTGTATGAAAAAAAAAAAAAAAAAAAAAAAAAAAAACTCTTGTATTCCCTCTTTTTCAACATAGTGAAATCTCTCTTTTTTCGCCCATAGTTTTTTTCGTGCAAAGAATTTTTCACATAAATTTGTGTGTTATTTTTTTATCGTGCATTTTAGATTTACTTTTTTGTCGTGATCGTCAATTGATTCTGTTGGATTTGTGCGCTCGTTGCTTACATTTTCAAATTCAGTTCCTTTCTGGACTCTTTGAATCGGAGACAACAATCATGACACCCTCCTTTTTGATGTACTTTTGATTGTGATTGTTGCTGTGGTCATCTTATCTTATTAAACTTGTTGCAGCAGGACATGGAAAGTGCATACAAAGCTAAGATCAAGCATTCAAAGAATTCTTTGAGCTGGTAATGTGCATTTCAAGCTTCATGAAACGAAAAGCTGATAAAGAATGTTTTTGCGACGAGGATCAGCCTTACCGATAACCTAATTAGATTATACATGGAACTGCTCATACTCATAGTTAGTTAATTCGCGAATTATTCGCGAATTATTGAGAATCCGAATTAAACGTGCCGTTTTCGACTTTTTTCAAAAATTCGGAATAATACGCGAATTTTTGAATCAAAAAGTATTATTCGCAAATTATTCACGAATTACGATTTTTTTGGTGAAAAATTCATTTTTTTTCAAAACATAGTTAGTCAATTCGCGAATTATTCGCGAATTATTGAAAATCCGAATTAAAATTATTTGTCGGGAATAATTTAAAATTATTATTTTTTTTGTTCTAAATGAATATTTTATTTATTTTTAAAATAAATTGATTAAATTATTTTAAAAAATTATAATTGTTTATACTAATAGTATAAATTTTTTAATTTTTTTTAATTTAATAGCCGAATTTTTGATCCCGAATTTTTAATTAGTGAACGTATTATTTTCGTATAAATCACGTATCCGAATAATTGACGAGCACGTTTTTTAGCCAAAATTTTCAACGAATTTTAAAATTATGATACGAATTTTATCCGTATTATATCCGTACCGAATATTTGCCGAATCCGAATTAAGTAACTATGCTCATACTTGAACTGATATCCTAAGTTGTATGTATAGTCACCCAGCTGGGTTGCTCTGTGTTAAGTTGTTAATTAGTTAGAAAAAAATCTTATGCTCTGTTAGTTTTTTCTTTTGGTAAAGCCAATGTTCTATATTGCTAGTCTAAGTCCTCATCTGCATGTGTTGAAGGATGTGACATATTTAATAGAATTCATTTAATGCAAAAGTTTATGCTTATTTATTAAATCTGGATCTATTAGTTGGGAATTAGATTCCCCAGCTTTGTGGGGAAAAAAAGAAAGAAAGGAAAAAAAGGGAGAAAAGGGTGTGCAATATACCCAAAATTCTGTAACCTCCCAATTGGGACGGATCATTAGGAGTGGAACCAGGCCCGGGCCCTAACAAGGCCTGGCTAGTTCTGGGTTCAAAATTTTAAGCCCAAAATAATTTTGGGCCTGTCCAATCTTGGCCTGAGCTAGTGCTGGGTTTAATTAATATAAATTTAATATTTATATATATATAGTCCAGCTGGAATACTATCGATAGCACCAAACAATTAGTGTTATCAAGTTTTCAATTCTTAGATGAAAAAATGTGCGGTTGGGATTATAGTGGTTCCATAGAATTTTTACTATTCAACCAACCACTCATTAAACTTTAGGGGACCACTATCATCCTAACCGCACATTCGTTAATTCAATGACTAAAAACTTGATAGAACCAATGACTTGGTGTTATCGATGTATTACAGCTTAGTTTTCTCTCTATATATATAATTGAGCTCCTATACTTTTAAAAGTACCAACTCACTTGTGCTTGTAGGTTTTTAACTTTTGGATAAAAATATATGTGGCTATGATGATAGTGGACCTTTTGGGTTTAATGGATGGTTGGTGAAATAACATAATTTAAATGGTGAAATTAGTTCAAGTTAAAGGAATAAATCTAAATCTAACGGTAGAAAACTTACAATCACCAATTGATTTTTACCTTTACAAGTATAGCAGTCGGACTCTCTCTCTCTCTCTCTCTCTCTCTCTCTCTCTCTCTCTCTATATATATATATATATATATATATATATATATATATATATATATATATATATATATATATATATATATATATATATATATATATATAAGGGTTGACTATTTTTACCCCTTAAATTATACTATTCCACCAACCACTCATTAAACACAAAAGACTCGCTATCGTCTTAACCACATATTTTTTTATTACTGATATTTTTAAAAATATAGAGCTCAATTCATTATATATCAATGTATCATAGAACATGTAGATGTAGGTTTGTATATTTGCAAATATTTTTATTTATATAGAAGTCGCATTCAAAATGGCCCTAAACAAGGCGCCATATGTATTGGGATTTGGGCTGGATTCGGGCCGGATTTTATTTAATAAATTTTGGGCGAACCCGGTCTGAAGCACCCTAATGATTTGGGCCAGGTTTGGGCCTAAAGTGGTCCAATTCGATCCCGGCCCAGTTCAACCCTTGCGGATCACAGTTGTACGAGTGAACCGGGTGCACGCAATTAATTTTCCCCTCGAGGCATGGACCCCGTACGCGAGGGTTTTGTGGAGCGGTTTTAGCTCCACGGAGCGAAGAATCGCGGCGCGCGACTCATACGCCCCCGCTCTCAAAACTCTCTCCAATCGTGCTCTAATCCTCTCTATTAGCCCCCAATCGAGGAGAAAAAAAACTCCTGGCACATCTGAAAAAAAAAAAAAAAAACTCACAGTGTTTAGCTAGTCAGAGTGATCTCTCTTTCTCAGAGTGATCTCTCTTTCTCTCTCTCACTGTGAGAGAGTGATCTCTCTCAGTGAGAGACTGAGCAAATCAAAAAAAAAAAAAAAAAACTTCTTGCACAATTTGCTAATAAAATAAAAAAACTCCTTGCACAATTTGCTAATCAAAAAAAAAAAAAAAAAAATCTCTCTTTCTCTCTCTCACTGTGAGAGAGTGATCTCTCACAGTGTTTAGCTAGTCTTACACTTTGCTAATAAAAAAAAAGCTGTTTAGCTAGTCTCTCACAGTGAAGCTCTCTCACTGTGAGAGCTTCACTGTGAAGCTCTCTCACTGTGAACTCATTGTGAGGGAGTGAAGATCACTCTCTCACAGTGAGAGAGAGTGAAGATCACTCTCTCACAGTGAGAGAGCTTCACCGTCACAGCGAGCGATCCCCTCACTGTGAGATCGCTCAAAGTGAGAGGTTTCACTGTCGGTCTCCGACTGTAAAGTTAAAAGTAGTATTTTGAAGTGGTTAAATTTTGTTTTGTAGTTTAAATGGCTAATCCTCGCATGCCCATAAGTGTTCATTGGGATGGACAGTTAGTTATCGATGGGAATGGTCCACGATATATCGGCGGTCAAAAGAAGCTAATCGGGATACCGACTGATTGTACATATAGTAGGTTTGAGAGGAAAATGTATCGTTTAGTAAATTGTACAAGCGAACAATTTCGTCTAAAATTTACTATTGGTTGTCCCACGATCGGTGGTGGATTGTTAGCTCACGAAGTACTAGATGATGAATCATTGGAGGGAATGATAGGATTAGGTCTACATCATGGTGTTGTGACGGTATATATTGAGAAAGAGTTACAACCGTCGGCTAATTTTGAACCGCAAGGATATTACACCCAAATGCTCCACAATTATATTGATTTGGGTCCTTCCGCCAATTATATTCCACACGAAGGTGGTGTCGGAATGACAAGGTTAGAACAATCCCGTCTAATTTTGTCATTTAGCATAATATTTAATTGGACTTAAAGATTGTATACATTGCAGAGAAAGTGAGTATGATCCGATTGAGAGTGCTGTACCTTGCTCGTTTAGTAGTGTGCCACCAACGACCACATGTGTGGCACCTACGACCACACACATGCAAGCCACGACCTCACGCGGACACACGCAAGCCACGACCTCACGCGGACACCGCAGGCATGCCACGACATCACGCGAACAATGCACGACCTCCCGTATTGAACCAAGCATGTCTCATTTACAACTAGAACCTTCTGATTGGGGGTAAGTACAAATATAAATTAAATGTTAAGTTTTAAATTAATGGCAAATTTGAAACTTTAGGTCTACCAATTTTGCAGGTTATCTAATTCCTATGAACATTGGAATCCACCTGCTGTTAATGAATTTGATACGAATGTTGAGGAAGGAGGTGATAATGTTGAGAGGGGTGGTGATAGTGATTTTAATCATGAGGATTCACCAATCCATGATGATCAGAATAGTAGTGAGGATGACGAACCGGATGTTCCATTTCCAGATATAGATGAAAATCATGATGGAGGGTTAAATGATCTTGCAAATGCAATTTACACTCAAGTGGACGACCCACAAATCAGCAATGATTATGTAGACAATCCAGACGAGGAAAATGAATTTATTGATCATCCGGATCGTTTTATTTCCGATACTAATTGGATTAATCAGTATGTTGTAGATCAAACCCCTCTTAATATTCGACAAATAGGAGCTGGTCGACCTACCATCGACGAGAGTTGGGCTGGACGTGTCTTTCAAGATAAGCCAACTTTATTGGATGCACTTGACCGGTGGCATATTCAGCATAATGTACAAATGAAAGTATTGAAATCTACAAGAACGACGTACACTGTCAAATGCGTAGTAGAGGAATGTTCTTGGAGATTACATGCTTCAGTACCAAAAAATGCGACATATTTTAGGGTAAAAACATATGCTGGTCCACACACATGTGTGATTCCAATACTTAATGCGGCGAACCGTAACTGTAATTCCACCCTTATATGTCAATTGATCCTTCCGGTGTTAAAAGTCAGACTTAATTTAAGGCCAAAAGAAATTCGAGATATGGTGCAAGCAGAGTATCATACTGACATAACATATTGGAAGGCTTGGCAATCAAAGATTAAAGCATTACAAATTATTTACGGGAGCTGGGAGCAATCCTACACCGACTTGCCTCGTTACCTGTCACAAGTACAGATTTATAACACTGGTACTCAATGGCATCTGGAACATTTGTGGCCGCGAGAAGGAATTTGTACCTTTCATCGTGTTTTTTGGTCATTTGGACCTTCGATACAAGGATTCGCACATTGTCGGCCGTTGGTTAGTATTGATGCTACACATTTATACGGCAAATACGAAGGTCATGCTTTGATAGCGACTGCTGTAGATGCAAATGATGGATTATATCCTTTGGCATTTGCAATTTGTGAGGGAGAGAATGCCGGGAGTTGGCGATGGTTTTTGCATAACTTGCGTCGCTATGTTACCCGTGATAGACAGATTTGTTTAATATCTGATCGATTTCCTGGATTGAAGGAAATAGTTGCTGATATCTATCGTCCAGCACGAGGGCACGCGCATCGTTGGTGTCTTCGACATATGAAAGCAAACATGCAAAAGCGCTTCAAGACCGAGATATTGTTAAATAAATTCTGGAATATCGGAGAGGCTAATACACCGACGGAATATAATAAGCTGAAGGAAGAATTAAAGGCGTTGGATAACGATGCATGGGAGTGGGTCCATAATCTAGACAGATATAAAGAGTACTGGGCAAGAGCATTTGATGGAGGCAGACGGTTTGGAATGTTGACTACAAATCTTTCTGAATCCTTAAATGGGGTTCTTAAGGACACCCGTGGTTTGCCTATCACAGCTTTTGTTGCGTCTACTTTTTATAAGCTTAATACCTATTTCTGCGCGCGCCGTGTGGACGGTGAACATTGGAATGACGCTTTTGTCAGTAAAGTAAAGAATAAGATTACTGTAAATTTAGAAGCGGCGCGGTTACATTCCGTTGTAAGATTTGGACTCACCGAATTTGAAGTACGTACTGGAGAATTCGACTACAAAGTGATCGTCGATGGTTCAAATGTCGAATGCTCATGTTGTGAATTACTTCTAACAGGAATACCTTGCTCGCATGTCTTAGCAGTTTGTAGTACAACACATTTGAGATTACCATACGAGAATTTTACTTCACACTGGTATAGTACAAACTGCTATCGTGCGGCGTACGCACCACAATTTCATCCTGTTCCTGATAGACGGCACTGGCCACGACCCCAAGGTCCGCCGATTGTACCGCCCCCTTTACGAAGGAAGAAAGGTCGTCCACGATCTACACGTATTCGTAATGTAATGGACGAGGGGGGTGGCCGACGAGGGAAATGCTCCATTTGTAAGCAGGAAGGTCATTATAGGAGCACTTGCCCACAGAATACACAAATAGCGCAACGAGGACGCCGGCGTATGATTTACATAATTATATTTATCTTGTCTTAATATTTAATTATTTCTATCAATCATGTTACTAATATGTACATTGCTAATTGCAGATGGCAGATCACGAGGACGCGGGGCCAGTTGATGGGTCTGTACTGGTGGACCAGCATCACCATAGGTCAGCCTTTATCACGACTGAGGTAAGAGATATAATTTTAAATTTTTTCAAATATTATAAATAAGTTGACTATATTTTAGATATAAGAGCTAACTATATTTTTTTTTGCATTACAGGATTATCATCCCGTCCCGTTCTCAGAGCACAGCCGCAAGATGAACCAGTGGGAGCTTGATCATCCAGGGGTACTCGACCTGCTTCGCCAGTCGGGATTCTACGGGTTATCCCGACTGCGACGGTTGGTACTGGATCAAGCTCTACTGAGCGCTCTTGCCGAGAGGTGGAGACCGGAGACCCAGACCTTCCATTTGCGCCACGGTGAGATGACCGTCACACTCAAGGATGTGGCGGTCATCTCGGGTCTCCGTGTGCATGGTGCACCGGTCTCTGGTTCCACCCTCCACGATTGGCATGCTCTGTGCATGGAGTTATTGGGGGCGGCGCCTGAGGAACTCAAGAAACCTGAGGTATCACTTGATTGGTTATATCGAACCTTTCATGATATACCTCAGGATGCCCCCGCCGGATTAGTCGCAGCTACCGCCCGCGCTTATATGCTATATCAGATCGGCGGTAGTATGATTCCAAACCCCAGCGGATACAAAGTTCATCTAAAGTGGCTACCACTTTTGGCTGACTTTGCTATTTGCGGCGCTTATGCGTGGGGCGCTGCGACACTGGCGTATCTATATCGGGCACTAGCTGGTGCCGCGAGGAACGGGAAGGCCGAATGCTGTTGTTTTGCTACCCTATTGCAGGTATCAAATCTGATTTTTGAATTTCAGATTTATCTTTATATTGGTAATATATATTAGTTTAATTCATTTCACCTGTTGGCGTCAATTTACAGATCTGGTCTTGGGACCATCTTCACATCGGCCGACCTACGCGCATCCTAGATGAGCCCGATATGTTCGATCGACCCCTGGGTTGCCGGTAAGATATTTTTTTTCATAAAGTAGATTTTTTGTATTTCAATTATAAATGCAACTAATATATGTTTTTTATAATCTAGATGGGGCAACACTGGAGGGCTGCGTTACGGAACCAATGTCAAGACGTGTGACATTGAGTTCTACAGAGACGAGCTGGATCAGCAGCGAGAGGCGCAGGTATGTAGATCTTTTATTACATACTTTAAGTATGTAGATGTTTTATTCAACACTAATCATTTTGTCGATTAACAGGTTATATGGATGCCCTACACAGATCAGGTTATAGAGACATTACCTGATTACTGTGTGCATGGCTCAGTGGTCTGGCGTGCACGGACAGTCCTGATATGCTTTCATATCGTGGAGATGCACGTGCCAGACCGAGTCATGCGGCAGTTCGGTCTCCTGCAGCATATCCCTGTCAATGTGGTGTCCATCCCACGCATCACAGTACGTGGGCGTGCGGAGGAGGACTGGATAGCATTTCATGCTGACCACATTGAGAGGTGGTCCGAGAGGCTTAATCATATTTTTGATCAAGCCCCGGCTGCTGGTGATGACCCTGTGCAAGCGGCATCCATATATATGGAGTGGTACTGGAGGATTACACGACGATGGATTTCTCATCCAGTAGAGCGTCCTCCGCTGACTTTCCACCCTCGTGGACATATCGAGAGATCAATGGTATTAAAATTTATATATATAATTTTACTATATTCAACTTTCCTGAACTGCAAATTTAATTTTAATTTCTAATTTATAATGCAGGCCGACACACTACGACATATTAAAACCATTGTCGACCAGATTGCGCAGCACCCACCGCCGACTGATACTATTGTTCGGACTATGAGAGAAATAAGCGGCGATATTCAGATGGCACTACAGCATGTACCATCTGAACCTACGACCGGAGAGGCAGCTCGACCTTCAAATGAGGGAGCGACCTCGAGTCATCAGGTACGATTTAGCATAGAATTCAAATTAAGATTTCAAATTCATATTAACAAACTATTTACACTCTTTCAGGTGCCACGATCTCCATCTCCGACCATTCAGGCACCGATGACAGGACCTTCGACGTCAGCTTCGCTCCCGCCGCCAGTCCCACGGACATCATTTTCATCGACATATTCACGCCGTCGTCCAAGGTCATCATCGCCACACGAGATCGAGCATATAGCGTCACAGGATGAGGGTGGTATCATCGAGGAGCTCGATCAGTCGGCAGCAGTCGAGCTTCTCGATGATATACCTATCATCGACCTTGCTGTTCCACGTGGGCGAGGGCGAGGGCGAGGGCGTGGACGTGGGCGTGGGCGAGGACGTCGAGGTCGAGGACGTGCTCAAAATTGAGCTTTTGAGCTCAATTTTTGTAAATTTTATTCTTTCATGTTACTCAACTCGATTCTGTGAATGAAATGATTGCTGGTTGATTGATCAATGTTATTTGTTGGTGTTTGTGAATGTATTTTGTCAATGCATGAACTTATTGTATAATTTTGGGATTTTTTTTATGTGTTGTTAAGTGTTGGGTGTGAGTCGAGCTAAAGGCGCTGAGCCACTCAGCGCCTTTAGTGTTCTGCACTAGAGGCGCTGAGCGACTCAGCGCCTTCATTGTAAATAACTAAAGGCGCTGATCCGCTCAGCGCCTTTAGTGTTCTGCACTAGAGGCGCTGAGCGACTCAGCGCCTTCATTGTAAATAACTAAAGGCGCTGATCCGCTCAGCGCCTTTAGTGTATATCACTAAAGGCGCTGATCCGATCAGCGCCTTTAGTGTATATCACTAAAGGCGCTGAGTAGATCAGCGCCTTTACAGAGAAGCCAATTTTGGCTCACACTGAGGACTTAGCCATTTTTCCACGAAAAATGACTAAGTCCTGGCCGCGGTTGTAGTGTATGCTGAAGGCGCTGAATGCACTAGCGCCTTCAGCATAATATCATGAAGGCGCTGAAGGGGTCAGCGCCTTCACAATATTCCTATGAAGGCGCTGAACCATTCAGCGCCTTCAACACAAGGTATGAAGGCGCTGAGCGGTTCAGCGCCTTCATAGGAATATTGTGAAGGCGCTGACCGCGTCAGCGCCTTCACGCTGGCAAACCTGCGTGGCGCCGAGGTGGCAAAAGTAGGGTTAGATTTACAAAATTTTTTTTGCCGAGGTTATTTTGCAAAATACCAAGTTTTAGAGGGTTAGTTTTAAAAAATCCCCGTTTTAGCTCCACGGAGCGAAGAATCGCGGCGCGCGACTCATACGCCCCCGCTCTCAAAACCCTCTCCAATCGTGCTCTAAGCCTCTCTATTAGCCCCCAATCGAGGAGAAAGGAGGAGGAAGAGGAGGAGAATGAGCTCTCCCAACATCAGAGACCTCCTCACTTCGTTTAGCCCCTCCTCGGATTTCTTCGCCATCACCTCTGGCGATGGCCGAATCAAGGTGTGACTTTGCTTCACTTTTCCTTCTCAATTTCTCCCTTTCTTTGTTGGTTTATGAGCGAAATTTGTGAAATTTATTGGTTAATTAGGTGATAATTAGTGGGTTCTATGTTTTTTTAGATCTGGGATACTTTAAAAGGTCAGTTACATGCCCAGTTGGCCGACTTCGCGGCGTCCGGTGAGTTGGGATTGCTCTCGGAGGCGAAAAGTGGCCATCTTGCGTTGGATTACACTTGCATGAAGTGGGTGCAGTTGCAAAGCAAGGTAATTTTTTGATTGAAGCTAACGATGGGACTCTCTTTTGAAGTTTTAGGTTATGCCCATCAGGTGTTTGTGTTTGGAGCTGATGATGTTTGTGGGGTTTGTAGAAGAAGAGAAAGGGTGGAGGTTCCTTGTTGGTGCTCGGGACAGGAGGCGGTGATGTTTTGGCGATCGACGTCTCGACGGGCAATCGAGATGGAAAATTAATGATTGCCATCCTGGGTAAGTTGGTTAACCGCATTGAAAACCAATTAGATTCAGTGTATGATTATATTTTGTGCTAGTTGTTTTTTGCTGCTATTCGTTGCTTGCCCGCATGTAGCTGATTAGGGTTTTTTACGTTCTAACGCATGTTCCGGGTGAAGAAATGCCTTCTCAGGCTCATTTTGAGAGGAACACAAACCAAAAGCCTGATATACTCTAAAATAATGGTCCTTTAATGATGACTATAATTTGTAATGCATACAGAACTGGGAAGAGTGTCTCTATTTGTAGCTCACCTACCCATAGATGTGAATGTTAGTTTGCAGTAAGGAGAGACGTAATTAGTACTTACGGTGTACTTGTGTTATAACAGAATTCTCTTGCCAACTTATGTAATTTAGTGATAAATTTCAAATTAGAAAAGAAAGAAAACTTCTACATTTCCACTACTTTGAGATCTTCGTGCCGTGCTTTTTTGAAGTGGTGTAATGGTTTAAATTGCAGGGGTGTAACAGCTGTTTCCTTTTCCATAAACCGCTTATGTGTCTATACCGCTGGTGTTGATGGCATGGTCTGCCAGATTGATATTTTAACAGGAAAAGTTTTGGGCAGATTTAGATCGTCTTCAAAGGCAATATCCTCTTTGTCTGTTTCTTCAGGTACTGCGCTGTTCATATAATAGTTTCTAAATTTTCCTGTTTACACTTCTCCCCCTCCGTAGGTTGATTTAGTGCTGCTTTACCTTCATTAGGTTAGGTGCCATGTAGGACAGATTTCAACACTATTATATATTAAGATATTTGATATACGCAGTTGTTAAATTATGCCTTTTGAATGGCCCATATCCTATCCTACGATGTAGCGAACCTTCAAAATCCATTTTTCTTCATTGTGCTTTTCCGTAACAACAGAAGTTCTTTTAAGATTTCAAGCTTTAAAGAACAATTTACTTTTATCTTCTGTATACTCTGGTTGACTCATGTTATTTTCTTTTATTAGATGGAAAGATATTGGCCACGGCTGCTGGTCAATTGAAAACTTTCAATTGTTCCAACCAAAAGAAGATTCAGAAGCTTTCTGGGCATCCGGTGCGTGCAATTTAGCACCCTCACTTCAACTTTTATTTTCTCTTCCTTTTAGCTGGTCTTGATCATTTCGATATCCTTTCATATCTAGGGTTGATTGGAAAGTTACGTAAGGTTGACCTTCATTACAATTTCATCGTCATAGTTTCAATTGTAATAATTTAGTCCCTGAAGTTTGTTCTTCATAACAGTTTGAATATATTTGTTAATATACCATCTATAAAGGGTGCATGTCAGTACTATAGATAAACTTTGCTTTCATAATTTTGAAAATCTGAGGATGAAATTGAAATTGACCTTCAAGAACAAATTTGTTAAAAAAAAAGAAACTTCTTGGATGATTAAATTGAAATCTAAATTAAGCTTAAGGGATGAAATTGTAATTAACCGCCAGTTCTATCAGCTAAGCTATGATCCTTGCTCTCTTTAGGTCGGCGTTAGATACATGATTTTCACCGAGGACACATAGTATATCTTATCATCTGGAGTTGGTGAGAAATACATCGCCATTTGGAAAGTTGGTGCTGTTAAAAGCGAGGGTGCAACCTGTATTCTCTTAATGGACCATCCACCTATCTTTTTGGATAGCAAGTGCATAGATATAGAGGGCAGTGATGGTGCAGGAATATATGTTTTGGCCATTTCAGAGATGGGCATATGCTATTTCTGGTATGGAAGTAGCATTGATGACTTGAGGAATAAGAAGCCTACAAAGATTATGTTATCCGAGCCTTCTTTCGCGAAAGGAAATCATGGATTTGCAATTCTTGCTGCAAAAATTGAAGAAATAGGCAAACTTGCTTCCGGGCAAGTGCTTGTGGCCTGTGGCTCTGTTGTGAAGCCATCTTTTCAGAAACTGTTGGTCCAGTATGGCACGGACATAAGGTTGGAGGTGTCTCAAGTTGGGACTCTCTTACCAGTGAGTCACTTGTAAGGCTCGATCCGAGTCGCAACCGCCCAGTGGGGGTTTCCTTGGGACTGGATGGCGACGAGGAAGATCTACGCACGACCCTGCCGAATCGGAGTCGGAATCAACGATGATGAAGCGTTCCTGAGGAGATCCTGGCGATGATGATCCGGGGTCTCTCTCGGATTGGTGATCCAATCCAAGCTTCAGAATCCGCAACAATGGTGGAAATTGAGAATAGATCAAGGGAGGAGAGGAGAGAGAGAGAAGTAAGAGGGAAGCTCGAGAAGAGATTGAGTTTGGAGAAAAGTGATCAATTACTTTCATAACTGTTTTCGGTTACATCCACTCTATTTATACCTATACTCTAGGGACTCAAATGCAAATATGTATGCTATAGTATGGTAATATGTAATCCTATACTACTGGCCTGTGGTGCCCTCATCTATTGTTCGCCGGCCCTCCTTGCTTGGCCTGCTACCATACCCGCCTGGGCCTGGGCTTACGCTCAGTGTGCGTAAGGGATCGGGTCATCTTCCAACCCGACCCGATAGACCCCTTCTACACCCTTCTCCAACCTTCCCCCCTACAGCTGGCTCTGTACTCTCTCTCCCTGAGCCTGAGCCTTCTCCCTTTCTCAAGCTACCTCATCCCCAACTCTTCTTCTTCCTGCTACACTACCCTCGCCAACTCCAGTGAACTCTCTCCGATCCTCCCTCTGCGAAACACCACCTGCTCAAGAACAGCCCACGATGCCAGAAGCTCCAACCGACTGGAAAGCTAAGTACCCCTTTCCTTCCTCACTTTACCTCCTCCTCTTAAGCTCTTTCTCCTCTAATACTAATCTATTACCCTCCATCCTCCCGCAGGTCTTACAATCCACCCCTCTTGAGCTACGACCTGACCTCAGGGAGTGAACTCAGGGTACTGAGCATGCAGTACTTGGGAGTCCACCCATGTAGCGGCTTCTTCGGGAAGATTGATCCATTTCACCAGCAATTCCTTCACCTCTCTTCGCCTCTTGTGGCCGAGTTGGCTATCCAATATTCTCTTCGGTCCTGCTAACGGTTCTCCATCCCTACCGGTGAGAGGTGGGATGGAAATAACCTGACTGCTTGGCGGAGTCCCCTGCTTCAACTGAGAAACGTGAAAGACCGGATGAATCTGAGAACACTCAGGAAGCTCCAACCTGTACGCCACCTCCTCTACTCTTGCTAGCACTTAAAAGGCCCATAATAGCGAGCGGCTAATTTTGGGTTCTTCCTAGCGGCCAGCGATACCTGTCGGTAAGGCTGCAGCCTCAGGTACACCCAGCTCCCAATCTCATATACCTTCTCTCTGCGGTGCTTATCAACTTGTTGTTTCATTCGGTTTTGGGCTACGAGGAGCCTGTCCCTTAGCTCTCGGGTTAACCTTTCCCTCTCGTGCGCCCAATCTCTTACCTCGGGGTGGGTAGCTGTATCTGCAGCGGCCACCAAGGTAGATGATGGGGCCACTCCATATAATGCTCTGTAAGGAGTTGTACCCAAAGAGGTATGGTAATTGGTGTTGTACCACCATTCGGCTAACGAAAGATACTTACCCCATCTTTGTGGGTGTTGAAAACACATGCACCTAAGGTATGTTTCCAAACACCTGTTTACTCTTTCTGTCTGCCCATCTGTTTCTGGGTGATAGGAAGTACTCATCTTTAGTTGGGTGCCCAGTAGCTTAAACAACTCCTTCCAAAACAAGCTAGTGAGCACCTTATCCCTGTCAGTGACTATACTTCGGGGACAACCATGCAATTTATAGATTGTATCTAGGAAAACTCTTGCCACTTCCTTAGCTGAAAATGGGTGTCGCAGGGGTATGAAATGTGAATATTTAGTCAACCTGTCCACAACTACCAAAACGGTATCCCTTCCCTCTGATTTAGGTAGAGCCTCTATGAAATCCATACTTAGGTCCTCCCAGATTTGCTCAGGTATGGGTAGGGGTTGGAGTAAACCCGGGTAGGCTTGAGTATCCACCTTGTTTTGAGCACAGATTTCACAGTTGCGGACTTGATCCTCTATTTTTTTCTTCATGCCCTTCCAGTGGAAGTGCCCTTTAACCCTCTGATATGTATGCAAAGCCCCAGAATGACCCCCTAAAGCCGAGTGATGGAAATGACTTATCAACCTTTCTCTTAAGTCACCCGAGTTTCCCACACATATTCGACCCTTATACCTTAAGACCCCCTGCTGGTAGGTATAAGGTGCACCCTCCTCAAAAGGTAGATTCATTTTCTCCAAAACAGCCCTGTAGTGTGGATCTTCCCTGTAGCTATCTTCTAACTCATAAGTCCAAGCTGGAGTAATGGTAGTGACAGCCATACTCTGGCCTGTATCCCAACCCTGTCGTGAGAGTGCGTCGACCGCTTTATTTTCTTTTCCCTTCCTATACACAATGGTATAATCGAAACCCATGAGTTTCATCATACCCTTTTGTTGCATTGGTGTAATAATCCTTTGTTCCAATAAGTATTTGAGGCTCTCATGGTCTATCTGTATGATGAAACAACCGGTCATCAAATAGTGTCTCCACTTCTGCGTAGCCATTAAAATTGCTAAAAATTTCTTCTCATAGGTAGATAAGCTCAGATTTTTTCCCTTTATTGCTTTGCTAAGGAAGGCTATAGGTCTTCCTTCTTGTGACAGCACATCCCCGATGCCCTCTCCACTTGCATCTACCTCTAAAACGAACGGCTTCTCATAATCTGGCATACACAGCACTGGCGATGTAGTCATAGCCAACTTTAAGGCCTCAAATGCTTGCTGAGCCTTCAGTGACCACTGAAATTGATCCTTTTTAAGGAGGTCAGTGAGCGGCCTACTAATACTGCCATAGTGTTTGACGAATTTCCTGTAATAGCCTGTCAAGCCCAGAAATCCACGCAGCCCTTTAATAGTCCGAGGGACCGGCCACTGAACCATAGCTTCAATTTTGGCAGGATCTGTAGCAACTCCTTTTGTTGAAATTATATGCCCTAGATACTCTACTTGGTTCTTCCCAAATGCACACTTGCTTCTTTTGGCGTAAAGTTGGTGTGCCTTCATAAGTTCCAGGACCACTGTCAGGTGTCCCACATGATCTTCTAGCGACTTGCTGTAAACCAGTATATCATCAAAAAATACTAGAACAAACCTCCTCAACTGTGATTTAAAAACTGTGTTCATTAGAGATTGGAACGTTGCGGGTGCATTGGTCAACCCAAAGGGCATGACCTTGAACTCATAGGCCCCGTTTGGAAATAGAATTGTGTTTACAAGAATTAATTTTTTTATACTTAGAACAAAGATATATTCTAGAATAATTAAGAGTAAATATAAATTTTTGTTTGGTATGTAAATGTGTTATTCCATAGAATAACTCTTTTTTTGTTTGGTTGTATTACGAGAATAATTGGGAATTGAAGAAAAAAGTAGATACATATTTTCCAAAATACCAACATTGCCCTTCTAAAGTTTTCTTATTTTATATTTTGATTTTAAATTTTATAATTTAAATTTTAATATTAAAATAAAATTTAAAATTTAAAATTGAAATTTTAATTTTTAATTATAATTTTAAATTTCATACTTTAATTTTAAATTTTAATTTAAATTTTCAATTGTAAATATTAAATTTTATATTTTAATTTTAATTTTAATTTTGAAATTTAATTTTAAATTTCATACTATAATTTTAAATTTTAATTTTAAATTTTAATTTTAAATTGTTATTTTAAATTATTTAAAATAACAATTTAAAATTAAAATTTAAAATTAAAATTTAAAATTATAGTATGAAATTTAAAATTAAATTTCAAAATTAAAATTAAAATTAAAATATAAAATTTAATATTTACAATTGAAAATTTAAATTAAAATTTAAAATTAAAGTATGAAATTTAAAATTATAATTAAAAATTAAAATTTCAATTTTACATTTTAAATTTTATTTTGAAATTTTAATTTGAAATATTAATTTAAAAATTAAAATTTAGAATTTAATTTTAATTTTTACATTTTAATGTAAATTCATTAAATTAAGTAAATAAAATATTTATTTAATATTATTTATTATAACTATGATTTCATAAAAATACAAAAGTTAGTAAATAAAATTTTTAATTCGTACTATATTTTATTTACATAAAATAGTTTATTATTAATTTGAACTATATATTATCCTATGTTAATTTAATATTAAAATAGTGGTTTTAATTATCTATCAAATTTACTAACAAATTCTACACATACACAGATTTGCATTTCAGTGTTGTAAAATTTTTAAAAATTCCAATTCACAATTTGGTCTTTTATATACAGAAACATGTACCCAATAACAAATTGTAAGCAAACACTTATGAAGTTAAACATAAATCAATATCCAGCTTAAATTTGGATTGATAAGGCAACATCACAACAGTCAGAGAAGAAACTAGCGAAACAGTACAAACTAGGCAACATCGCCACAGTCAGAGAAGCAAAGTTGCGAAACAAAAAAAAACTAGGCATCATCGCCACAGTCAGATAAGCAAAATGAGCAATGTTATTAGTTCGCCACAGTGGAATATGTAACTAAATTAAATACGCTCACTTTCACAAAGATAATTAAAATAGTACAACAACTATCTATTATTCCATAGCTGTTCCGTTATCATTGTCCGAAGGGTGTCACCCCGTCGCGATTCATTTGCCCCAATCAAAGGTGTAGGATCATCGTCTTGATCATTTTGAGAAAATGGTTCTAATGTCATGTTGAAATACATATCGGTCCCTTGGTGCCTCTTGATGAAGTTATGGATCACACAACAAGCAAGTGCGATGCTACACTGCACTTTGTAAGGGAAAGGTGTCGCTTGCCGAAGTACCTTCAAACGCCTCTTCAAAATGCCGAACGTCTTCTCGACGACATTCCTCAATTGAGCATGCCTATGATTGTATAAATCTCTTGGTCCTCGATGTGTCCGCGCTCGTGCATTGCCATCAAATTGGCTCAAGTGGTAACGCTCTCCTCTATAAGGCGCAAGAAATAGCTCAGTATTTGCATATCCTGAATCAACCAAAAAGAATTTCCCTACACAATAAAATAAAAACCAAAGATAAGTAATAAATTAAGCAAGCATATATAACTCATCAATTTGTAAACAATTTTTAATAATTTAACCTTCAGGAACTTTGAAGCCTCCATTTTCACAGCACCAATGCAAAACCCGCATATCTGCCGCAGAACCCTCTCACCCAGTACAAACAAATAAGATTTGGTGGTCAAACGAGCATGCGACCATCATATTCTGGGATGTAAATCCTTTTCGACAACGATAGCGCGGTTGCTTACTTTTTCTTACAACAACCGGTATATGCGTTCCATCAATAGCGCCAACTGCATTCTGCAATATAAATATAGAAGAAAACGTTAATTCAATATTCTATAAAATACCAACTTACGAACAAATTTGACTATTAATATCACCTGAAAGGGGTGGAATAATGGGTTGCCTCTAATTTTTTCATGTATCCCTACATTACCTGGAGGCATTTTGATGTAATCATGCCTAAGTTCTATTACACCTCGCAACACGCTATTAAAATATCTGCTTATTGTCTCCCCCGAGTGCTGAAAGGTTTCGGCTAAAACTCTATTTGTTACTCCATGGCCTATAGCAAATAGAAAAATGCCTAGCTGTTCGTCGGTAGTCAAATTTCGACTACCCTGTATCAATCCTTTCTCGACCAATTCATCTCGAAGTCTGATAAATATGGTGTTGGACATACGGAAATGTTGGTACCCTCTATCTGGATGCCCTCGTAGAATATCCATAATTACTTGATGACCAGTGAATGGTCTTGTGCGACAAGGTCGCTTGTACAGTGTGTTGTGAAATTGAATCACAGCTTCATTGATCACAATAGTAACCACTTCATCCCAATAATCATCTTCCTCATCTAGAAATGTCATAAGTTGGGCTGCAGTTGGGGATGAAAAAAATTGGCGATTGATCAAAGCTGCCATCACTGCAACATGTCAAGAGAAGAATATTAAGTCAAAGGAAGAAATTAAGGCTGGGAAGAAATAGGTCAAAGAATAGAAAAGCAATGGAACATATGTCATAAAGATAACAGTATATGGACCATCATGTATGAAAGAGCAACATTGCAACAAAGGGCACATTGTTAGTACTCACTGGAACATTCAACTTGAGAACAACATTACCTCACATCTGAGAAGGCACAATAGTAATATGTATCTTTTCTGATACAAGATTGGCTCAGGTTAAAAAGGGTCGAGGAACAAATGATGGCTGCAGTGGAGAGTGTCACTGCCACCCTACCATTTACACCTATAACCCCTTTGTACATCATCGCCTCAATTCAATTTCATTTATGCATCATCGCCACAATTCTGTCTTAAATTGCATCGTCGTCAATGGTGCTTGCAGAGTTGTAAAGTTGCAAAACTGCAAAACTGCAAAACTGCAAGACTGGTTGATTGAAAACTGCAAAACTGGTGCAAAGTGATGGAAAACTGGTGAAAAAGTTGCAAAATGATGGCAAACTGGAGGAAAGTTGCAAAATGATGGCAAACTGCAAAACAGGTGGAAAGTTCAAAAACTGCAAAACATAACAGAACAGAACCAACTAGAAATCTATAAAAATCAGAACCAAGTGCATAGTTGTAAAGTTGAAAAAATGCAAAACTGCAAAACTGCAACAGTGGTAGATTGAAAACTGCAAAACTGGTGCAAAGTGATTGAAACCTGATGCAAAGTTGGTAAATGATGGTAAACTGGTGCAAAGTTGCAAAATGATGGCAAACTGCAAAACTGGTGCAAAGTTGCAAAACTGCTAAACATTACAGAACAGAACCAATTACAAATCTGTACAAAGTAGCTTAATGTTAGGGTGAAGTGACAGTCAGAATAAACTAGGCGAAACACCACCAACAGCAAATCCAATTCAACTTGCAACAAATTAAGGCCGGACAAATATAGGTAAAAGATTAGAAAAAGCAATGGAACATAGTACATAAAGATAAGAGTATAAGCAAGATCATTCATGAAAGAGCCACATTGCAGCAAAGGGCAAAATATTAGTACTCACTGCACCATGTAAAGAGAACAACATAAGCTCACCAAGAACTTCATCACAATAGTAATATGTATTTTTTATGATACAAGATTGGCTCAGGTTAAAAAGGGTCGAGGACCAAATGATGGCTGCAGTGGAGAGTGTCACTGCCACCCTACCATTTACACCTATAACCCCTTTGTGCATCATCGCCTCAATCCAATTTCATTTATGCATCATCGCCACAATAAGAGATGAAACTAGGCGAAACACCCCCAACAGGAAACAAACATTCAAATTGGAGTAAAATTAAGGCCTGAAAGAAATAGGTAATAGATTAGAAAAAGCAATGGAACATAGTTCATAAAGATAACAACATTACCTCACATCTGAGAAGGCACAATAGTAATATGTATCTTTTCTGATACAAGATTGGCTCAGGTTAAAAAGGGTCGAGGAACAAATGATGGTTGCAATGGAGAGTGTCACTGCCACCCTACCATTTACACCTATAATCCTTTTGTGCATCATCGCCTCAATTCAATTTCATTTATGCATCATCGCTACAATTCTGTCTTAAATTGCATCGTCGTGTATGGTGCTTGCATAGTTGTAAGGTTGCAAACTTGCGAAACTGCAAAACTGGTTGATTGAAACATGCAAAACTGGTGCAAAGTTGGAAAACTCCAAAACATAACAGAACAGCACCAAGTACAATAGAAAAGAATCAATACAAAGTAGCTTAATGTTAGGGTGAAGTGACAGTCAGAATAAACTAGGCGAAACACCACCAACAGCAAACCCAATTCAACTTGCTACAAATTAAGGCCGGAAAGATATATGTAAAAGATTAGAAAAAGCAATGGAACATAGTACATAAAGATAACAGTATAAGCAAGATCTTGCATGAAAGAGCCACATTACAGCAAATGGCACAATATTAGTACTCACTGCAACATGTAAAGAGAACAACATTACCTCACCAAAAACTTCATCACAATAGTAATATGTATCTTTTATGATACAAGATTGGCTCAGGTTAAAAAGGGTCGAGGAAGAAATGATGGCTGCAGTGGAGAGTGTCACTGCCACCCTACCATTTACACCTATAACCCCTTTGTGCATCATCGTCTCAATTCAATTTTATTTATGCATCATCGCCACAGTCATAGAAGAAAGTAGGCGAATCACCACCAACAGCAAACCAACATTCAAATTGGTAAAAATTAAGGCCTGAAAGAAATAGGTAATAAATTAGAAAAAGCAATAGTACATAGTTCATAAAGATAACAACATTACCTCACCTCTGAGAAGGCACAATTCAAATATGTATTTTTTCTGATACAAGATTGGCTCAGGTTAAAAAGGGTCGAGGAACAAATGATGGCTGCAATGGAGGGTATCGCTGCCACCCTACCATTTACACCTATAACCCCTTTGTGCATCATCGCCGCAATTCAATTACACTGTTAAAAAACTGCATGGAAGGAGGCACACAAACCAGCATGCCTGAAGTATTCGAACCAACCAATGAAGAAGTTTACAAAATTAAAAGACAAGGAAAGGATAGAACCTTAATAACAGGAAAAAGGCATGAGTCAAAACCATCAGATTATGTGCAGTAGAATGGTGATAAGATTCATAAGCAATTATATGATAGCAACCATAGTAGTAGCAACAAAGGCACAAAAACTGCATTAAACCAGAAAGACAGCAGATAATTCACATTAAAACCATCAGGAAGGCAGGATAAAAGTAGTAGAATAGTAGGCCATAACTTCTACATAGGTATGACATACGTCATGGCAATACAGTACATGATAGGAAATACAACATAAGCGATAGCATTATAGAAACATTTTAAGAAGTTCAGATAGATGCATAAGAAATATAACATAAACACAAACAACATTTGGTCTTGCTAATTGTTCACAAAACCCAAAAAAAAGCAAGTTTGTCAGCAAGACCACAAAAAGTGCAGGTTGAGGTGAGAATGTGTTATCTAGAAAGGAGGGAAGGAAGGTGCATCAGGCTTTTGTCCAGTGGCCATCCGTTGCATGCTCATTTGACGCTCAATCCACATATGTAGGATGTCACTACTTAAGGACATGAATATGGATCTGTTGCGCTCATCTTTGAGTGCTTCACATGCAGAGAGAATGGCTTCAAGAGATAGTCCAGGAAAATCATTTAATCTTGCCATACAATCCTCGATAGAATGAACTTTTGGATGAGCATCAAGCTCACGTTGCAGCATACACTCGGCTATGTTCAATCTCTTCTTACCGAGTTCAACAAGCTCCTGGATACTATCAGAGGTGACATCAAGTTTTCCCTTGCGGCTTGATGTTGGTGTTGCCTTGCGTGAAGGAGGGGAGGAGCGGCGCCTCTTGCCAGAAGATGTATGACCTGAGGCACTGCTATTATATGGATTTCCCCTCTTGACAGAATTAGGAGTAGGGGAGCATGAAGTAGTGTCATTGACATCTACATTCTGTGCTGACGGTGGCATAGGTAGTGGTTGAGCATTAGAATTTTGGCCACCTGCACAATCACCCATCATTGATTTTCGTATTTCTTGTAAGAGTGCAGTTGTGGCCGGGGAAGACGAGGAGCTGCTTTGAACTTCCTCAATATGCATCCCCGTTGTAAAACCATGCCTACCCTTGGCAGTAGTATTCCCAGATAAGAACTCTATGTCTTGATATGCAGGAAAGGGTTTATCCCTGCATCTTGCATAAGATGGATTTTCCTACACAATATAGATTTAGGAACAAGTTAACAAATGGTTATTATATTATGACAATATTGAAAGAATAAAATAATAGTGACTTACAGCTATTATAGTGTCCCAATCACTTTGATCGCCCGCGGTCGGAATGTTGCGATCATAGTCCCACCCCCACCCGCTCTTATTAGCTAATGTTTGGTACATGACAAATTGGCGCTTCAAAACTTTGAGTCGATTTTGTAAGTGGTATTTCACAAAGTTCAGTTTTGTTCGTTCATTAAAATCATGGATAATTCTAGTCCAAGCCAGTGTAGTAAAACTTCCATTAATGAAATTACCAAGAACATGTTCTTCGGTCATCAAGTTCAACATTGCCGAATCCATGACCTCCGTCCAATTTCCAGAGCGAACTCTGCTTTTTGAGGATTCCTGGCTCGAGCTTTCTATACTGAGGATGTCAGTTGAGACCACATCGATGGTGTTAGGATTTTTTCTTACTACACGTTGTGCGCTCTTGTTTGGAGGGGCCATCGGAACTAATTAAATATGAAAATCAAGATGTAAACCACTTTATATGTTAGGATGAAGTATAGATTAGTCTTGCATTTGTTATATCTGTTCCAAAGAAGTATAAGATGATTCTATGGTGGCTGCATGTATTTAAACTTACCACCCAACCATAGAAATCAAACTTCAGTCTTGTGCTTTATCAAGAAATTAGATCCATATTTTACAAAGACAATCAACACTTTTACATCTCAAACAATTCCATGGCAAACAAGAAGTTTAGCACAAGATTCCCTCGAATGCAAACAAGTTCAACATTGCATATTCTAGATCAACATGAAGTTTAGCACAGATAGAATCAGATGTAAAAAGAGGCATGGCACAACAGTATAAGAAATGATATGAAGCATAAAACTGGAATATCAAAATTTAACAAGTAGGGGTCACATAAGAATAAATTCCAAAGAAGTTTAGCACAGATTCCCTCGAAGGCAAACAAGCTCAACAATACATATTCCAGTTCAACAAGATGTTTAGCATAAAACTATGCAATATAAATGGATCAAAACACAGCCATGGCACAACACAACTAGATTATGTACAAAGGAATCAACATTAAAATGTCAAAAATCAATTTTAAATTTGGACTCTGTCGTAGAGTAAAAAAGTTTAGCGCAGATAGAAAGAGAAAAAAGGAAAACATAAGAAAACTACAATGGATTATCATAAAGAAGGCACTTGGCTCAGCATGATGGTGTCGTCATGTGTATCTCTATGGCAGCTGCATAAAACTGCTTCCATGCCTCCAAGCCATTAATACATCTGACTTGCAACATGCATCACAGCTAAAAAAACCAAATCCTCGAAATACCAGCAATGCAGAGTACATCTTACATAAGGAAACCTCACCTCTGAGGGATAAAAAAGAGATGTACTGAAATTGTTCTTAGTCTGAGTACACAACCACAACTTACCCTCGAATGCCCTCTTTTGGTGAAGGGATTGCATTGGCCCTGACTGTGCCGTGTTTAAATAGAAGAAAACAATGAAATTACTTGTGCCAGTTGGAGTAGGTAATCGGAGTAAATGGATGCGACTACACATTAGAGGCGATAGGAGATTGAACAAGATGGGGGAAAAAGCCAAATTAGTAATGCCGCTCTCCCGCCAAGGGATCTCACCTCGAGTAACGACAGATCTACAGCAGGATCGACTCTTTGGCAAATGTAGGTGACATAGAAACGCAACCAAATCTCCAACTAGCACACCTCAATTAATGGAGGTTTTGATTACCAGGGCAACCACAGTAGATAAGATACGGAGTTAATGGAGACTCACCAAAATCTCCAAGTAGCACACCTCCTCAATTAATGGAGGTTTTGATGCACAAAGGGCGACGAGGCAACTGCAGTAGGTTAGATACGGAGTTAAGAGGGAAGATGATGCTGATGCGTCCTGGGGAAGAGTCGAAGACTTCGCAGAGCGACCGCGTAGGGTTTGAAGAGTGCTCGGAGTAAAGGAGATGAGGGTTTTTGAAGATAGGGTTAGGTAAGAAATGAAAGGAAAGAGGAGCGAGTGGAGGGAGTGAGAGAGAGGAAGCTTTGAAGATAGGGTTAGGTAAGGAATGGAAGTAAAGAGGAGCGAGTGGAGGGAGTGAGAGAGAGGAAGCTTTTCAGAGGTGATGAAGATGAGGGTAGGCCGGCGCGTGTAACGAGGAGCAAATTTCTCTTGCCCTTCGAATAAATTGCACGCAACACCCAATTCCATGAGTTTAGAAGAATAGTTTTAACGGGTAATTCTCGAATTAGAGAGAATTACCCGTTTTGACCAGAATAAATTATTCTGCACAATTTTAATCTTGTTTGGAAGATTTTGCAGAATAAAATGCTTTATTCCCTATTTATTCTGTTTCCAAACGCTGCCATAGTGCCCTTGATGCGTGCGAAACACAGTCTTTGGAATATCCACAGGATAGACCCTGATCTGGTGGTAGCTTGACCTTAAATCCAATTTAGAGAATAATTGAGAACCCCCCAGCTCATCTAATAAGTCATTAATAATAGGTATCGGAAATTTGTCCTTGATAGTCGCCTCGTTTAACTGCCTATAGTCGATACACATCCGCCAACTTCCATCTTTTTTCTTGACTAACAAGACTGGAGATGCGAATGGACTGTTACTAGGTCGTATTATTGATGTCTCGAGCATTTCCCTAACCTGCCTTTCCACCTCCCCTTTTTGCTCATGAGAGAGCCTGTAAGGCCTCAGGTTAACTGGGGTAGTACCGGGCTGCAAGGGTATCCTGTGGTCTTCCTGTCTCTGTGGGGGTAACTCCTTAGGTTCATCAAACACTCCAGAATACTGATCTAATAAATTGGATAATTCCGGAGCGATAGTCGAATCCCCTTCACTATGTTACTGGTACATTGTTGAATAGCGCAACACTCTCCAAATGGAAATTCTTGGTACCACTGGTTTGCTGTGATCATTCTCAGCTTAGGACCCTCACCCATTCCTCTCAGAACTATAGGGTGCCCTTCACGCATAATAGTAATAGCATTTTTTTGGAAATCAAATGTAACTTGTCCATAAGATCTCAACCAATCGATACCTAATATCACACTCGAGCCCTCCAATCTGATGATTCTCAAATCCGCTTGAAATTGGTGGCCTTGCATGCTCCAATTGAATCCTAGGCATTGCAGTTTACTGAGGACCTTCTGTCCATTTGCCACTGTGACTATCAGTGGACTCGCGGCTATCAACTGAGCCCCGATGTCTTTGGCTATCTGTAAATCCATGAAACTGTGCGTGCTACCCGTGTCAACTAATACTGTCAAGGGTTGTCCCCTAGTATCTCCCTGCACCTTGATGGTATCATGCGACTTCTCTCCACTTAAGGCATGTACAGAAATGCCTACTTCAAGTTTGGTGCCAGATTCCCCTTCCTGCATGGTAATCTCAATATTTTCCTCCTGTATTTCATCACTAATGTACTCTTCATCGTAAATCTCTAATATGTCTTCTAACCCACACATACTGTTGAGGGCTTTATTGGAGCAGACATGGCCGGGATGATATCGATCACCACACTTGAAGCATTGCCCCGTGGCTCTTCTCTGTTCCAAAAGTGACTTGTTGTAAGGTGGTTGACTGCCAACTACTCCTGGTGAGTTACTAGAATTAGATTGGGAAGTTGTTGTATTCTGAGGCTTAAAAGAATTGTTGGCTTGATATGTTCCCCCAAAAGTCCTAGGACTGGGTTTATATCTCCTGCTGATTACTAGCAGTGCTCTCTCATGCAACTTGGCCTGCTCATAAGCCTCGTCCAGGGTGTTGGGATGGACAATATCCATAAAAGGTACTAGATCTTCTCGCAGCCCATTAATGTAGCAAGAGATAAAATGTTCCTCGGTCAACTGTGGGTTGTGACATAACAGCTGTGTTCTGAGTTCCTCAAATCTTTCCTGATATTTTTCAACGGTACTCAGCTGTCGAAGGTTATTAAATTCCCGAATCAAGTATCTTTCCCCCACTTGTGCGAACCTACGGTAAAGAGAGTCTACAAATTCATCCCAATCGACCCCATGTCTATGGACCAAATAACTCTGCTTCCAGGTTCTAGCTCTTCCACTCATGTGCATGGTAGCAATGCCCAACCACTGGTGTTGCGGAATTTGGTACACTTCAAAGTACTGTTCACAGTTCTCCACCCAAACTCTGGGTTCTTCACCAGTAAAGGTAGGGAATTCCAGTCGGGGGTATGGAATGTGTGAGTGATTATTATTCCTGCCTGTTAGTACACCTCGATCTTCCTCTCGCCAGTCACCTTCTCTAGCTGGGGTTGGTAAACTTAACTGACTTAGTCCCATTGCTGATTGTGTAGTCCCTTTGAGAATTGTGTCCTGGATGAGCCTTCTCTGCAGAGGCATTTGGAGCACCCCGATTGGATAGCAATATCAACAACTCCTCATGTCTTACTGCACTATCCTTGAGTACTAGCTCGTGCCTTCTCACAGCTTCAACTTGCAGAGATTCATAATGTTTCTGCTCCGTTTCGCTTACTTCCTGAATCTAGGCAGCTAACTCCACTATTCTTTCTTGATACTCAGTAGTAAGCTTATGCATTCTTGATTCTAAAGTGGACATGTGTTCATTGAGGTCTCTTAACCGAGTACCCTCCGCCATTAGCGAGCGATCAAAGGTAAATTTGAACCTATTGTGATGTTTCTTTCCAATCTTGCTCAGAAATATTGAATAGCGATTATTTCTTCTCACAATCGCACCTTACTGTTACAGATCTACTACTTCTAAGCAAGGTAATACGGGTTTGAGGCCTACCTTGGTGGGTTTCTGTGGACTTCACAATCCCTGGGAAGGGAACTGCTCTGATACCAATTGTAAGGCTCGATCCGAGTCGCAACCGCCCAGTGGGGGTTTCCTTGGGACTGGATGGCGACGAGGAAGATCTACGCACGACCCTGCCGAATCGGAGTCGGGATCAACGATCATGAAGCGTTCCTGAGGAGATCCTGGCGATGATGATCCGGGGTCTCTCTCGGATTGGTGATCCAATCCAAGCTTCAGAATCCGCAACAATGGTGGAAATTGAGAATAGATCGAGGGAGGAGAGGAGAGAGAGAGAAAGTAAGAGGGAAGCTCGAGAAGAGATTGAGTTTGGAGAAAAGTGATCAATTACTTTCATAACTGTTTTCGGTTACATCCACTCTATTTATACCTATACTCTAGGGACTCAAATGCAAATATGTATGTTATAGTATGGTAATATGTAATCCTATACTACTAGCCTGTGGTGACCTCATCTACTGTTCGCCGGCCCTCCTTGCTTGGCCTGCTACCATACCCGCCTGGGCCTGGGCTTACGCTCAGTGTGCGTAAGGGATCGGGTCATCTTCCAACCCGACCCGATAGACCCCTTCTACACCCTTCTCCAACCTTCCCCCCTACAGCTGTCTCTGTACTCTCTCTCCCTGAGCCTGAGCCTTCTCCCTTCCTCAAGCTACCTCATCCCCAACTCTTCTTCTTCCTGCTACACTACCCTCGCCAACTCGAGTGAACTCTCTCCGATCCTCCCTCTGCGAAACACCACCTGCTCAAGAACAGCCCACGATGCCAGAAGCTCCAACCGATTGGAAAGCTAAGTACCCCTTTCCTTCCTCACTTTACCTCCTCCTCTTAAGCTCTTTCTCCTCTAATACTAATCTATTACCCTCCATCCTCCCGCAGGTCTTACATCACTCTGCCATTCCTCGCAAAGGCCAAGCCGTACGAAATCAAGGTGCGACATACGATATATTCATCACTACCAAATCATCTAACTACATAATATATATTTATTTTGTATGTATTCATGTAAAGCATGCACGTACATGTAAGTAGATAATTTTGCAGTGGTATATAGGTACATATTTCTAACATAATAATGTTTTTATAAAAACCATAACTTTTTTGGTTTTTATGAGTTTCTTGGCCAACTCTGTTTGAAACTCTGTTTGCAATTTGGTTCCAGATTTTTTTTTGGTTGATGCATCAGCAATCTTCTTCTTTGTTTCTAAGTTGTAGATATTTTTTATCAACTCCACCTTTGCTGCAAAATGACTCTTCTTTTTCTTGAACAGTCACTGCACTAGACCGTGCAAACGCAGAAGATGCTATATTGCCTCTTCCAAAGTTGTAACTTACGACAAGAAAAGGAAACATCGTGTGACAGAATTAACCGCAGATACTGAGAATACAATGGCTGATCACAGTTATGATAAAACCTTGCCTGTAGATAAGAGTGGTAAGTATTCTTCTCATGAATGATAAGCTTTTCTTGATATTGTTTTCCTGATCACTAGCATGTTAGATTAAAAGAAGTGTAGATAGAAAATCAACTCTCTATTTTCATACAATTTTGTGTTTATAGATGGGCCTTTTTTCTTTTAGGTATAAAAGGGCTAAATGTATGTCGTTACATGATACTGTTCAGCGCTGTGTTCTCGAATATTCACTTAATGGAATGTTCTATAGCTTTTTTGATGGAAACTTCCAGTGCTAACAAAACTTGACAGAATTTCTAGAGTAATGAAGGGTTTTGTAAAATCAAAATGCATCTACGCTCTAGTGAAGGTTTTTAACTGTTAAACTTGCCTCTGTAGTTCATCTTTTTGCTGAATATTGCTGGCTTATTTAGTGACAGTGCAAAGAATGGAAGAAGATACAATTTGCATTGAAGATAGGATGAGGGAGTTGGGGCTTCGTAGTACCGGTTCTTATCTAGAGAAGTACCACGATAGCACCATATCACTTGATGACGACACCCCAGCAAAGAAGGTTGTTATTTTTGTGATTGTGATTCCTATCGAATGTTCTTTTCAAGCGAAAATTAACTTACTTTTGCAGTTAAATCAACAGAAGTTTCTAACCCTCATTTGTTCTATTGCTAGATAAGGGCGCATATCTTGTCTATGAATCCCGATGATGCTTATAAATTTTTGGAAACCTTAGTGTCAGCATGGAAAACAAGGTATGCTGATTTCTACTTGCACATCTGCCCCTGTATTTCAGTTGCTGTTCTCGGCGATGCAGTGCTCACTGGAACCAGATTTTTGTGCTATATTTCTTCTTTAGGCCAAATATAGCAAAGCATATTCTACCTTGGATATATTGGTTACTAGCCATCCATGGTCGTTCTATCTCATCGCAAGAGTTATCTTCACAAATATTAGATAATTTGCGGAAGGTACTTTTAGAACTTAATGCATGCTCTAATGCTGATGATCATGGTTGTACGTCAACCTGTGTTAATGCTTCCAAATTCATTGTATTGCTGTTTAATTTTCGTTCCGTATGCGCATATAATTTCTCTCTTCTGAAGTCTTTTCCATAAGGACATAAAAGTAGAATAAAAAGGAGTCTTTAGGAGAGTTAAAGAGAGAATAGGGGAGCTTAATGGCATAACAATGTACAGTTGCCATCCGAAAAAATGAGAGAAATCACAATTCTGCTTCGCATTTGGCAAAAACTAGTTCTCAGTCAAATAAACAATAAAGAAAAAAATAAAGAAAAAACAATTCTCAAACATGAGTAAATAATAAGTGTCTTGTATGACAATTCTTTGCTTTTTGGTGGGCAATGTTTTATGGTTTCGTTTTTCTGCTCTGCCAGATGATTTCAGTAAAATGTGCAGCTACCGGAGATTTACGCAAGCTGTCTGGCCGTCTTCAGCTAATAACGGCCCAGGTTCTGGCGGATTGAAATATTTTTCGAAATTTTTTCTATACCAATCAAATCTACCGGAGTTTATCTCACTCACATGTTAATATTTTGGTTTCCTCTTTCACCAGATCAATAAGGCCGGTAATAATGTTGTCGTACCATCACCATCGGTGGGTGGTATTAAGCCTAAAGAAGGTGAAGTTGAAGAGGATGACGAAGAGTATGAAGAAATCGATGAAATCATTTACAATCGATGAAATCATTTACGGGGAAGAAGAGGATGCGTCAGAAAGTAGTAGCGATGATGCAGAAGAGAAGAGCGTATGCAGCAATAAATAGTATTTTCGACAGTTTTATCTGTTCGTGTTCTTTATATAGATTATTTTTTCGTGAAATTGATGTAAAATTAGTTTGATTCAATCCCCTGAGGTTTTGAGGGCAAGTGAAACGATTTTGTATGCTCTGTATGAGGATTGTTTCTTCCCTTTTTATGATATTTTTGTGTTTATTACTATTAATATGGTATTATTGTCTTGATTTATAATTGTAATATAATATCGAATTACAGTGGAAAGGGAATTGAGACGTGGAGAGATACCCCAGATTAGGTGAGATGGAAATGAATGATGAGGAGAGAAGAAGCTTAGGGGTAGGAAAGGGTCATTTTAAAAAATTTATATAAATTATAAGATTAGATTTTTCCTCTCCTTTTTTAAAATGATGCATAGTAAAATCTAAGCGAGAGCACCAAACCTCTGTCTTGTAGGCCACCAGAAGAAACAAAAGAAAAGTCGGCCAAGCTCTTGTATGTAGATATAGACAGCAATAGAAGGAAGAAGAAGGTGTAAGATACAAAGCAAGTGGGCAAAGGAACTACCATTCCAACAGTATATATAGCCGAATAAAGTAAGGAAGAACAGAGCAGCGTCACCGCGCGAGTAGACAGCCAGACGGCACCGAAGAGAGAGGGAGAGAGAGAGAGAGAGAGAGAGAGAGAGAGAGAGAGCGAGAGAGAGAGTCGTGGGTAGTAGATCTATCATACCTTGTTGATCGGGAAAAGAAAATAGAAGAAATAGAGATCATGCGCCGATCGACTCCATTTAATGCCGGAGATACAGCAGATCCGACCGTACACAACTTCCCGTTAGCAGAAGGAGGAGAGATAGAGAGAGTACCATGGAGGAGGAGGACGATTTTCTTACCGATTCGCGGTAGGTAGAGAAGAAGGAAGAAACAGAAAGGGCACAAACTCCGGCAATCCGCCAGGGTAGAAGATAAGATGGGAGCCAGGGTAGGCTCGGGACAGAAAAGCAGCGATGAGAAAGAAGCCCCAAACCACGGAGAGAGATAAGGGACCCACGTAGTCGAAAGCGCGGAGAAGCGGTATGGCGTGCCAGGGTAGGCTCGAGACAGAAAAGCGGCGATGGGAAAGAAGCCCAAACCACGGAGAGAGAGGAGGGACCCACGTAGCCGAAAACGCGGAGAAGCGGAGAAATAATTCAGGCTTCCCCCTTTAATGTAATTGTATTGATAATACTTTAATGTACAAATATAACTTTATGAGCATAAATGTGCAAAACAAAAAAATATGTTCTTATTCAAATAAAAAATAAATACTGAAGTCTTTATACAAGAAGAAAACTCAAACTGTAAATGAACTCAAGATACCCATACGATCAACATGATCCTTGAATTTGTTTGCCGGCAATGCTTTAGTCATAGGATCAGCGACCATCATCTCGGTCCCAATGTATTTGATATCCACCATATTTTTCTTGTCGTATTCTTTCACAGTAAGAAACTTTATATCGATGTGCTTGCTACAATCTGTAATTCGACTATTCTTAGCAAAGAACACTGCAACAGAGTTGTCATAATGAATCTTAATGGGCTTTGCAATAGAGTCGACAACTCTTAAATCTGAGATAAAATTTTTCAGCCATAAAGCCTGTGACGAAGTCTCATAGCAAGCGATGAACTCCGCCTCCATAGTGGATGTAGCAACTATATCCTGCTTGGTGCTCCTCCAAGATATAGCACCGTGAGCAAGAAAGAAAATATATCCCGAAGTGGATTTTTTAGAATCCACACATCCAGCAAAATCGGAGTCCGAATAACCAACCACCTCAAAATGGTCAGAATGTCTGTAGGTGAGGATATAGTCCTTTGTTCCCTATAAATATCGCATAACCTTTTTTCGTAGCTTTCCAGTGATCAAGGCCAGGGTTTGTACTATCCGTACCCTTCTTGTTTTCTTTTTATTCTTCCCTTTGAATAAAATTAGTTGTTTGGGGTTAATTACCGAGTTTTCGTGGGTGGAACTTTTGTGCTTGCGGGTATTTTTCTGTGGTAGAGCTCGAAAAACGGAGAACGACAAAGCGATCGGATCGAAAATCCGACTTACAGATTGCCCGGAATAGGGTTTTCTAGGTTTCGGCATCCGTAGTGTGCATCGGGATCCGTGCTGGCTGTTACGAAACGTTTCGACGATCGGCACGCTTTTCGAGGAGATTGGAATCTTTCCTTTATACCGAATATGAATTTTTCCTTATGTACAAGAAGAAAGTATTACTTCGTTTTATTTATTTAATCTTTTTAAAGAATCGAAAACCCTAGTTCCAGTGGGAGGAGAAAGAAAAGAGATCGGCTCTTCCATCTTCTCCGATCAACGTGCCGGAGGCAGGAAACGAGACGTCACCGTCGACGGGGAGCGGATCCGATCTTCTCTCTACCCGCGAAGAACGTGTTTGGGGTCGTCTTCTCCGTTAGAGTTTGAGGTTTACCTTTCGTTCTCGTTATTCTCGTTAAAATTATTTTTGATAATAAAATTTTTAAATTAATAATTTATATCGTTAAACATATATAATTTAGATAATTTTAAATATATAAAAACTAAATATCATAATTTTTTAATATTATTTATATCAAAAAATTTTAAAATTGATAAATTTTAATGACGGATATAAAATATTTGTCAGTTTTACAGTATAAAAAAATCAAAATTGTTTAACTTTTTTATAAAAAATTCTATATTAAAAAATCTAATTCTAAAATTTTAAATTAAAAAATCAAATTCTCTATTGGTAAAAAAGTATTCAATTTTGACCGTTAATTTTATGTTAACTTAATAAACTTTATAATAATTTCAAAAAAATTATGAAATTTATTTTTTATAAGTTGTAGAGTAAAATATAATCAATTGGCCTCAAATTCTTAAAATAGAGTAAGATTTCCTTAAAGAAAGCTAAATGGGCATTTAATCCACAACATAATAATAAAAACTTCGAACACACCCCTTCCAGTTTAACTCATCTAGTATGGAATCTGAACAAAAAACTTGTGAGAAAACACAACATCCAGGATCAATAAAGATTATGCAATTATGCCCAAAATTGCGCTTCAGTTCACACAGAAAAGCCAATAAAATAACTTAATAAAAATTAAAAGGAAAAGCAAAGACTATGGATCTTCTCTAGAACACATATGGAGACACATCAGGGTACTGCAGCTGTAGGATATAACTGAACCCAGGCAAATTCCTCTTTGTAACCCATGCTTATTTCACAGGATTCTAAACATGTGTATACAACAATAGTTGCCCAATCAAGGGAGTCCTGATCATTTTTCACCCCGAAGTAATAAAGCAACTGCGGCATGATCTGCATAGGTAAATCATTCTTTAGGGTGTGCCAATTTGAATATCTAATAACAATTCAGGGTATTGTAGTAAAATCTGATTCGCAGGCCCATATGCTGAAAGTAAAATTAAGATTCTTTTCAAGGATATAAACATAAATATATAAGCTAACTGGTAAAAGGAGAACGAAAGGTCTACTAAACCTGGAATTCATAGCATAATGGGCCTTTACAGTAGCTGCATGAAGGAATATCTGCCTTAGATGGACGGCCAATTGATAAAGGCCACAGTGGTCTCGCCATTGGATCTCGGCAATATCTGTTCAAAAAAAGTTTTTAAGAAACTTATAATCAGTATAACCGAAAGTAGCAAAAGAAAATTCATATTAAGAGAGGAAAAGGAAAATAATACGAAATTGACCTTACGAGTACAGCAGTAAATTTCAAGGAACACCAATTAGTTAAAAAGAAATTCATCACAGACATTAATCGTGTAATGATGGTTGCAAGGCATGAGAATGCTTTCACCTTAAAACTTGCTCCGGTGCTCTGGCGAGTCGCTCTTGGAAAGATGCCCAACTCTTTTTATCAGCGTCAGCCTACATATAGATACGCAGATCTGCATAAAGCCATAATGCAACTATAACATTGCGTGAACTCAAATATGGCAGAGGCAAACCTCAAATTGATCCATCAACGACTGCGCCATCTCATCTTTCTTATTATTATATGTTGGAACCAGAGATGTTGAGGAGCTATTCTCTTCAGAAACCTCAGAATTAAAAACATATTCATCCTCAATCGCAATCTCATATTCAGGCCATAATGTGGTGCTCGAAACTGTAGATAATAGAAATGCATATCATTTATTTCGATAATTTAATAGCTTAAAAGGACATATAACTAAGAATTTACATTTTTCCAAAGCTTGAAGCCTTTCCCTTTTATCAACTAGAGGAGAATCAGATGCTTCAGAACTGATTATATGACGACAATCATTCTTATGTCCCGATCGCCAGTGCAATGCCTGATAAAGAGAAAATAATGACAAAATGATTTCTTTATGAAAACAGAAAGGTAAATGAAGAACTAAAACCAAGAAAACACAGGCAAATATCATATGTACAAACCTGATGATACTCCGAACAGTAGCGTGCTTTCCTACAACTACCGCAGAGTTTCTCTCCTTTCCATGTGCCGCACCAGCAGCAAAGCGAAACTAGAGAATCCATTATTAAAGCAAAAGGTGGAACCACAAAGCTACAGTCTTAGTCATTGTTCATAATTAACACATCTATACAGGTTTCTAAGAGGTTGATTAATATTTCCCATACTAAGACAACTTAACTAGAAAATTTACATACCGCAAACTGCAACCTTAAAGAAAATCTTAATCCCTAACAGAACAGCACATAACCTTTAAGAAAACCTCCTTATATCTATAAGAAAGGTCCTGATTATGGGCAGGAACATAGATAGATAGGAAAAAAACAGTTTACAATAAAGTGATTGGAATGGAAAAACAGTGTTGCATCGTAAGGAAATCATCTGGAAAACATAAAAAAGAAGCTAAAAAATATATGAAAGAAGTACAGAAGACTTAATCGGATGAACAACAAAAGGGAACGATAATTACCTCCGGCGCACAGTGGCTTGTCAGTGCCGTCACGCCTCGGTGGTTCACTCGAGTAAAATGGATTTGTCCGAGGAAACTGACACCGGAAAACCTTCACACTTGAACAATTTCCAGCAGGCAAAACCCAAATCAGGCAACCAAAATTAGACATTGGCAACCAAAATTAGACAAAAAAAACAATGATAGATTGACAAACAAAGAAAATTAAAGTGCAAAAGAAATGATAAATAAAAAACTGAACCACCTTCTACAAAGATTCCCTCCTTCATGCTTCCACTGTTCATGTTGGTCTCGAAGAAGGCACGACATCGACGGGCACATGAAAACGAATAACGTACGATGAAAAGTCGAATTTTTCTCAGAGATTGGAGCATAGATCTACAAAATCAATCATTACATTACCACGAAATCAAAATTCAAATCAAAAGAATAAAGAAATGGTATTACCTGAAGAAGGAATTGCAGAGGTTCTCCGCAAAAGCCACAACTGCGAGATTTCTCTGGCGGTAAGTTTACGGGATCCAACCAGGCCTTAAAACACAAAAATTAGAAAAAAAAAAAAAAATCAACAAATAAGAATGAATTTCAGAAAAAATTGGAGGGATTTTAAAAAAAAAAAAAAGCTCAACTACCTCCTCGCAAGCCTTTTTCCACCCAATTTCCCCTTTTTTTTACAATAATTTTGGGCGAATTTTGGCCCAGCTATTAGATGAAGCACTACTTAGAATTAAATCAAAATTTTCTAAGCAAATTCTCTCTACAGTAGAAATTTAAGCATCAAATTGAAGCAACTAAACACTGGACTTAGTAAAGTCTGCACGCAAAAGCGGGGCCAAAAAAGCACTTAGCAAACGAAAAGAGGGAGTTTTAGGGTTCAGGACGTACAGGAACCGCTCCAGCTTTGCTCGGGAAGAGATGGCGGAGAAGCGATCGGAAATTCTTGGGCTTCTCGACGAACCCGAGGGTTACTCCCTCATCCTCTTCCTCCTCAACATCGTCGTGCTCGACCTCTTCATCGACTTCATCTCCCTCCACTCCCTCTATAGTAGTTATTCGCGGTTTAGCTCGGAATCCATCGTCGCCTTCGTGAGAAGATAAAGGGAAGGAGAAAACCATCTAATTCTCTACGGGGAGCTAGGGCTTGATCGGAGGAGAGAGAGATCGTTCTGTAACGAGAGGAACGGGGAGCTAGGGCTTGATCGGACGAGAGAGAGATAACTGACTTGGAAGGGAGAGAGTGGGCCGCAGACCGGAGGAGAGAGAGATCGTTCTGTAACGAGAGGAACGGGGAGCTAGGGCTTGATCGTACGAGAGAGAGAGAACTGACTTGGAAGGGAGAGAGTGGGGGATTTTTTAAAACTAACCCTCTGAAACTTCCTATTTTGCAAAATAACCTCGGCAAAAAAAAATTTGCAAAACTAACCCTACTTTTGCCAGGTGGGCGCCACGGCGGATTGGCCACCTGAAGACGCTGAATGATTCAGCGTCTTCAGTATGCATGATGAAAGACGCTGAATCAATCAGCGTCTCCTAAAAACCCTACGGAGACGCTGAATGAGTCAGCGTCTTCAGTATATTTTGAGAAGACGCTGATTCATTCAGCGTCTTCAGTGCTACACACTGCACCTCAGGACTTGGCCAATTTTTTTGCGAAATTGGCTAAGTCCTCAGATAAGAAGGCGCTGGGTTGTATACACGTTAGAGACGCTGAACCATTCAGCGCCTTTAACTTCTAATGTTAAAGACGCTGAATAGTTCAGCGCCTTTAACACATAATGTTAAAGACGCTGAATGGTTCAGCGCCTTTAACTTATAATGTTAAAGGCGCTGGCCGATTCAGCGCCTTTAACACATAATGTTAAAGACGCTGAATGGTTCAGCGCCTTTAACTTATAATGTTAAAGGCGCTGGCCGATTCAGCGCCTTTAACTTATAATGTTAAAGGCGCTGACCGATTCAGCGTCTTCTTTACGCCTTATCAGCCCGCGCGCGCAGCCTTCCTCTTCACTTCTGCTCTTCATCCCCAATAATTCCCGCACAGTGACGGAGTCCCCCCTCCCGTGAGCCCCTCCCCCCTCCGATCCCCTCCCCACTCCCGTGAGCCCCTCCCCGGTCCCGCATTGCCGAGCTCCGATCTCCACTCGCGCCGATCTTCACGCACGAGCTCCCTCTTCTTTCGCGAAATCTCGCCGCCCCGATCTCCACTCCCGCCCCCGCCGCCCCGATCTCCACTCGTCGTCGTCGCGCCCCCGCCGCCCCGATCTCTCACTGTGAGCTCTTGCACTACCTCTCTTCTCTCTCTCTCTCTTTCTCTCTCTCACGCGCACGATCTCTCACTGTGAGAGAGTGATCTCTCACAGTGAGAGATCACTCTCTCACTGTGAGAGAGTTCTCTCACTGTGAGAGAGTGAGCTAATTTTGCTAATTTTGCTAATTTTAGTTAATTTTGCTAATTTTGCTAATTTTGCTACAAAATTTACTCACTGTGAAGCCCTCTCACTGTGAGAGAGCGTGAGCTTGAATTGATCTCACAGTTAAGCTTGATCACCAATGATCACAGTCAAGCTTGATCACCAATCACAGTCATGGTTGATCACAGTGAAGCTCTCACTTGAGCTCTCACTTGAGCTCTCCCAAATTTAATTTTGTTACAAAGTTTAGTTAAATAATACTGAAATTTAGGGCTAGAGCTCTCACTGTGAGAGCTTCACTTGAGCTTCACTGTGAGAGCTCTCACTTGAGCTGTCACTATGAGCTCTCACTTGAGCTCTCACTGTGAGCTTCACTGTGAGAGCTCTCACTTGAGCTCTCACTGTGAGCTCTCACTTGAGCTCTCACTTGAGTTAAATAATACTTGAGCTCTCACTTGAGCTCTCACTGTGAGAGCTTCACTGTAAGAGTCTCTCACAGTGAAGCTCTCTGTGAAGCTCTCACAGTGAGAGACTCTTACAGTGAGGGAGTGAAGATCACTCTCTCACTGTGACAGAGACTGAAGATCACTCTCTCACAGTGACAGAGTGTTCATTGCTAATTGCAGATGGCAGATCACGAGGACGCGGGGCCAGTTGATGCGTCGGTATTAGTAGACCAGCATCGCCATCGGTCAGCCTTTATCACGACTGAGGTAAGAGCTATAAAATTTCATTTGATATTTTATTGTAATACCAATAAGCTGAATTAATGTAAAAGCTAACTATATTTGTTTTCGCATTACAGGGGTATCGTGCGGTGGAGTTCTCAGAGCATGGTCGGAAGATCAACCAGTGGGAGATTGAGCATCCAGCTGTGCTAGATATCCTCCGTCTATCTGGATTTTACGGGGTAGCACGGTTGAGACGAGTACAGCTGGATCAGGCTCTACTAGCGGCCCTTGCCGAGAGGTGGAGACCGGAGACCAACACGTTCCACTTTCGACATGGTGAGATGACCGTCACACTCCAGAATGTGGCGGTCATCTCAGGTCTCCGTGTCGACGGTCCACCGGTAACGGGGAGTTCACTTCAAGATTGGGTGCCGCTCTGCGATGCATTGTTGGGAGCTCAGCCCGATATATTAAAGGGGTCGCAGATACGCCTCACGTGGCTATCTGATCACTACAGCCATATACCGCTAGATGCCCCTCCAGCACTAGTCGCAGCTACAGCCCGTGCATATATGTTATATCAAATCGGGTGTAGCTTGATTCCCAACCCCAGCGGACGCACAGTGCACCTAAAGTGGCTATCACTAATGGCTGATTTCCATCTGTGCGGGGTTTATGCGTGGGGTGCAGCTTCCTTGGCTTCTATGTATCAAGCGCTGGGATTTGCCTCACTGCAGGGGAAGGCCGAGTGTTGTTGTTTTGGCACGCTATTGCAGGTATAATATATAATATATTGATTTCATTATTTCAAATATTTAATCTTTTATTTCTAATATTAAGTCGTTTGTGTTAATATATAGATTTGGGCTTGGGAGCACATTCATATCGGCCGACCTACAGGCGTCCGAGCGCTACCCGACCTTGCAGATCTCCCTCTGGGTTGCCGGTAAGATATTTATTTAATATAGTAGATTTTTGTATTTCATAGGTAATTACAACTAATATATATATTTTTCAATCTAGATGGGCAAACGCTGGAGGACTACGCTTCAGAGCCAATGTCAGGACCGCTGACATTGAGTTTTATAGAGATGAGTTAGATCAGCAGAGAGAGACGCAGGTATGTAGATGTTTAAATCAATACTTTACATATATTTTTTCTAAACATTTTTATACTAACTGATCATTTTGTGTCATTAACAGGTTATATGGATGCCGTACACAGAGGACATTTTAGCTTCATTACCAGACTTCTGTGTACAGGGCTCGCAAGTCTGGCGTTCAAGGACAGTCATCATCTGCTATCACATAGTAGAGATGCATGTACCAGACCGAGTCCTGCGGCAGTTCGGTCTTCTCCAGCATGTACCTATCAATGTGGAGTCCATCGTACGCATGACATCACGTGGGCGTGCGGATGAGGATTGGGCTGCATTTCACGCTGCATACATTGAGAGGTGGGCTGAGAGGCTAGATCACATTGTTGATCAGCATCCGGCTGCTGGTGATGACCCGCTGGAGGCGGCATCCATTTACATGGAATGGTACTGGAGGATTACCAGGAGATGGATATATCATCCAGTGGAGCGTCCTCCGCTGACTTATCATCCACGTGGGCATATCAACAGGACAATGGTATAATCATTTTTTTGTAGAAATTTAACATGTTTTGTATATTTAATCTGTTAATTGAAATGCAGGCCGATACGCTACGACAGATGGATACCACTATTGTGATGCCCTGGATCTCCGCAGAGCCGTTGCGGTGCTTTGGGGTGGCCACTGGAGGCCTACGCGGGGTGCTGGAGGTGTTCGGGGCACGATTGGACACAAGTGTTGGACTTTGGACTTAAATTGGATCACGCGGTGATCTGGGGACCCCATCGGTTGTTTAGAGGTGTTTGCGCGCGAAACGGATATTGAGATTGGGCTCGGCGCGAGATTTGGACCAAGAATACTCTTCCGGGGGCTTTCGGCAATTTTTAGAGTGAGAATTTGGCAAAACGGACCTCGTTTTTGGAATCAGCGCGCGAAAACGGTCAAGATGGGCTATTTACTTGTCAAATTTGAGCTCGCGGGTACTGTTCATGCCGGAACAGTGTTTCCGGCGATCGCCGGCGGCGGCCGGCGGCGGCGGGCAGCGCCGGCGGGCGGCGGCGCGGCCTCGGGCAGGCGGCAGGCGGCGGCACAGGGCGCGGGCAGGGCGCGGGCAGGCGCGCGGTCCACCGCGGGGGTCGTGCACCGGAGGCGGGCCACGTGGCGCCTTCCGGTTGGCCGGTGCAGCAGGCGCGGTCCACTGAATTTGGGCCGGGTGCACGGTGGACCGGGTGGACACGTGGCGGCTCGGGATTGGTGGGTCTTGGTGCGCGCGGTCCACGCAAGGACCGGGGCAGGTGACCGTACACCCGGGTCAGCCGGCGACGTGCGCGGTGCACGGCCCGTCGTGCGCGGTGCACGGCCTGTCGGGGACACGTGGCACGCCACCAGTGGCTGGCTCAGGTGCACCGGGTGCAGCGGGGTCAAACGGCTTAGTGGACTGGGCTGTGCCGTGGGCCGGGCCGCACTGTGCGCGCCCGGAAATCCTGGGCCGGCCCGTTACTGTAGCCGCCCGAATTCCCGGGCGCCCGAATGTGGGGATAGGTTGGGTATTTTCTGAATTGTTTTTCTCAGCCTATTTAAGCCCCAATCCGAGCCTCCTTCTTCCTCTGTTTTCTCCCAACCGAGCCATTTCAGCCCGAGCCTATTTCTAGCAAAATTCTTCATCTTTTAGTCCTGGATCTTCCTACCAAGTTTAGGATTTTGGTGGCACGAATCCCGAGGTTCCCCATTTTACGGTGCGGCGCGACGTTGCTTTCTTGTGTTCTTCTTCGGCGCAGCGATCGTATTTTTGCTCCCCTGGGCTACCCCGACATCATTTTCCTGTGATTCTTGCACCAGTGGACTCCTAAGAGGTAGGACTTCATCTTTCGTTTTGGTCGCGCTTTTCCGTTTCGAGGTTTTGGCACGGTTCCCGAGGCAAACAGTGACCCCTTTTTCTTGATGGATTTTCTTGACAGCAGCGGAGTGTTTCGGCCATATCTTTGCGCACGAGCGTCCGACGGAAACGAGCTTATACAACTTTTTCATCTACGGATCGCAAGGAACGCGCTCGTATTTTTAGTGGATTTTTGTGAATTTTCCTTCGAGGTGATAATTAAGGATTTCTCTGTGAACAGTAATCAGCCCTTAATCCAGATTAGTGTATGAGAGTGCCCTCTTGCTGAATTTTTATCTTGGTGTACAGAACTCGGATTTGGGCGTGCAAGGTACCGTTGCGAAGCTATCGTCGCGAGGATCGCCGTGATATTTTTATTGGAATTTTCTGGACATTTTCTGCAGGTGATAATTTGACAGTTTGGTACTTGTGTTTGTATGTGGTAATTAGTGCTGTAATTGAGACTCTAGTGTAATTAGTGGATTCCTTGATGTACCAGGAGTATTGCGGGTGTGCTGAAATTGTGGGAGCGCGGATTTGGAATTTTGGTATTTTCCGACTGTACGGGTTTGGACAGTTGCGCTTCAGGTGGGTGGTTGTTGTACTCCTCTCTTTGTATGCCCACTAGGAATATCAGAGTACCCTGTTATGACAATGCTAAATGTGTTGATTGGTAGACTTGCATGCTCTAGGAAGTTGATTATTGTTATCAGACCTCTAATATATGATTGTTAGATTAATCACTCGAGTTAATCGCTTATTGATTTCTGAAACTGTATACTTGAGACACATAGGAATAGAGGACTGCAAAACTGATGTTGTTCATGGGAAACGATCACCCTAGCTTAAGTCACTTCTAAACTGTTATATTTGGGAATTGGACAAATATTGGAACATTGCATGATTTAATTGGTCACATAATTATTGCCATCCTTTACTGCTACACTATTTTGGGACTTGACTTAGGAGAAACCATGCTTTTTCTCTTTTCTTCTTCATTGTTGCACTAGCGGCTTAATCGCTCAGGTTCGAGCGTATGTTGGACAGTGTAGGCAGGTATTGGGGATTTGGGACAGGTTGAGTTGTCAGGGGGTTGCGGCGACCACGGATCTTGGGTGGTTGACCGGATTGTTTCTATTGCATCAGATTGGGTGTTCGGGGATCGGGCTTACTTTAGTGGAGGGTTGTTCCCACTTCTTTGAGTCTCGATCCAGTCCTGCTATTATGAGACAGTGGTTACAGAGATGCTTGATACAGTGATACTTTGCTCGTGTGGGTCGCTCCCCTCGAGTGCCACTCCGGAGTAGGCTTTCCACGGTGTGAGCGCCGGGCACCATTCTGGTTTCTTGAGTTCCACGGTGTGAGCGCCGGGCACCATGCTGGTTTCTTGAGTTCGACAGCAGAGCAGGCAGTGCCAGTGTTCACTGGCTGTCAGATTGGGTCATTATGACAGGCTTCTTGATTCTGATGCATCATTTTTCTCCATCCTTATTGGGTGGTCATGTAGAGGCATATTAGGGATAGCTCTTTATCAGTTGCTTTACCTATCTGCATCTCCATTCTTTTCCTTTCCCCTTTTTGCCTCTGAGCACCTGGTGGGCATATCTGAGCTGAGGCTTTACCCACTAGGGGAGGCTACTGTTTATAGTAGTACTGACCCCCATTGCTTTTCTTGTTCCCTCCTTTTCCCTTGTTTTGCAGAGTCCTCTGTGGGAGTTGCTGGGACGTCAGCAACTGATCGAGGTAAGCGCATCGCGGACTAGATAGAGAGCCTACCGAGGGTTGTAGCTGCTTATTTTTGGGTACCAGATCTTCTCAGACAGTTTTCTTGCTTTTCTTTTTGGGGACTGGCTTCTGCCAGCTGTTTGTATTTGTAGTAGTGAGCTGGGAGAGACACTGTATTTATTTTACTGTTGTACTTTTACTTCCAGCATCTGTCTGAGATACAGTAGTTTTATTTCAGCTCTGATTATTATGCTCTATTATTATTATTTCTTATCTGAGCAGGTTACCGACGCTTCGTGTATGTGGGAAATACCGCATGCACGGCGGATCTGTAGACGGGCCTGGGTTCTGGTTTACACCCGGGGCGTGACAGATTAAGTTGGTATCAGAGCTTAGGAATAGGTCAGTTGGGACTTAGGAAACCCTAGGCTTTTGGCAGACCCTAGGAAGGTAGGACGTGAGTGACGTGACGTTATGCGAAAGTCGGCAATTTGGTCAGGTGCTTTTGTGACTCTTCCAGGGAGGGAGAGGGATTGGCATACCCTATTTTTGTGGGACAGTTATGTTGGCTGCAGACAACATAAAGTTACAAAAATAGGAGGATGCCTTTGACTTTCGCTAGATTGGGTCGAGTGCGGTTTCGTTATTGATCTGTGGTTCTCTGTTTGACAGGATGCCTCCCCGACGTCGGATTCCTACCCGGGGTGCCCCTACACCCCCTGTTGAGCGAGGACAGGCTGGATCTTCTGAGATTGCTGAGCTGAGGGCCTTGGTGGCCCAATTGGCGGAGAGCAGCCGCCGGCAGGAGCAGCGGATTGAGCAGCTACTGGCGCGGGGTGGGGCGCCGCCTCCGACAGTGTCAGAGACCCCGGCACCACCTGTGGAACCACTTGTGCCGACGGCGCCATCTTTGAGTAGTGGGGCTCAGGGCGTGGCCCAGCCTTTGACCCCGGCGGAGGAGCTGGACTTCGCGGATAAACTGGTTAAGTTTTGTAAGCGCGGGCCGCCCAGGTTCTCGGGGCGAGATATGCAGCCGTGGGAGGTTGGGACATGGTTAGCAGCGATGGAGAAGATTTTTCGGGATTTCTTCATCGACCCGAGGTACAGAGTTCATATGGCGGTACATTGCCTAGATGGAGATGCAGACCTCTGGTGGCGTCGGGTGGAGCCACGGGAGTTTCAGATTTCTCGACAGCTACCCTGGTCCGAGTTTCGGCGTATGATTGTGGATACCTATTTTTCGACCAGCGTGAAGAGGAAGCTGGAGGATGATTTGAAAAGCATTCAGCAGGGCGACCGGTCAGTTCAGGATTACCATCAGGAGTTCATGCGGCTGTTTAATTGTGTGCCCTATGTCGCCCGGGATGGACCACATCAGGTCGAGTTATTCGAGGCAGGTCTCCGCAGCGAGCTTTATATCCTTGTGCATGCACAGCGACACCAGACTCTTCAGGAGGCCGTCGAGCATGCCTCTTGGGTGGAGGGAGGCGACGCAGAGGTGGCAAGGCGAGGCGGGATGGTCGTACTGAGTTCCGTGAGGAAACGACCGGCACCCGAGGATGAGGGACAGACTGGTTCATGGAGACCGCCACGGCCTCAGTCACCTAGCCGTGGGCGTGTGGAGCAGCGAGAGCCTAGCGGATCCCAGTGGCCATCGCAACAGCAGCAGGAGTCGCAGCATCAGACTCAGAGACAGCAGCAGACGGGGCGGCCACGGTTTCGTGATAGAGACAGATGCATATTCTGTAGAGGACCTCACTTGTCGCACACCTGTGATCAGAGGGGGGTAGTTGTTACAAGTGCGGACAGCCAGGCCACATTCGAGCTACGTGCCCCCTTTCGACTTCAGCGGCACCCTCATCTGCATCGGCTCCTCTTTCGCCCCAGCAGCAGTGGTCGGCTCAGTGGCCTTATGCTCCAGCGAGCGGGTCACCACCTTTTTACCCTGCGGATCAGCAGTTGCCGGATCAGGGCGGTCCGGTCTACGCCACTCAGGTGGAGGATTTTGCAGCAGCAGACTTTGTGGGGGCAGGTATGGTTTTACTGTATTTACCGGCATTGTTTGTGCATTGTATTGCATTTGGGCATCCTAGTCTTTCGTTAGGAGTGCATGTACTTCCTTGCATTGGGTTAAGGGTAGGACGGTTACCGGGTGTTCGGGAGGACGTATTCCCGATCCTTAGCACGTAGGGACGTGTTGTGGGTCCTGCCCGGTGCGGTTGAGTCCTTGGTTTTACCTGTAGGCCTGATGGTCTTGTGGGGCTTGGTTTGGCACTTAGGATGGTTAGGCTAGCTCGGTTGTTTACTTTTCGCGGCAGCTGATTATGCTGCGAGGACGGTTCTTGTGAGAGCCAGGCCTGGAGGCGTTGGTGTACCTGGGTTGCTTGAGGGTATCTTCGCTTCTTTGGTTTTGACCTTGTGAGCGAGGCGGATGTCTCGTAGTGGGTGAGTAGCTTGTTTGCCGGTGTGTTTGAGGGACCTGCGGCGGCATCGGGACTTGGTGATACCCCTTTTTGGTGGTGAGTTTCTAGCTGTTCTCCTATCGGAGTTGTTGGGCATGACACCAGTTTGGGAGTTGAGGACCCTTAAGAATTTGATGAAGCGATCATCGGGAGCTGGCACCCTTCCGTCAAGCTTGGGGGATTTGAGTTACGAGCTGCAAGGGTATTGGATCTTCGCGAAGGTTGTTTTACAGTCTGGTTCTCTCGACTACTCATGGCTGAGTATTGATGCCGGAGGGTTAGGGATGTGCTTCTACGTCCTGACGGTTTGGATTTGAGATCGGAGGCTACGGGATCAGTTGGGGGACTTATATCGGATACGTTAGGAGTACCGAGGTACTTGGATCGAGCTTTTGTGTCGACGGACTGGTGGATGGATTATCTTAGGCCCTGGGAGGGGCAGATGCTTGTACCGGTGCAGACTACTTGATGGCCGAGCAGTTAGCCCAGCTGTACCTTGTTGAGGTGGCGTGGTCCTCTGGATGTGTTCTCCCTTGTTTCGTTCTGGTTAGAGACCCAAGGATTGCATAGTGCCTCTGGTTGAGGTATTTGGTAGTTTTGGGAGCTTGAGTGTTGGATGATTGGATATTTACCCCTCTTGTTGGTTGTGATCCCGTGTGAGGAATGACTTTAGTTTCGAGGACGAAACTTTCTTTTAGTGGGGGAGGATGTGATGCCCTGGATCTCCGCAGAGCCGTTGCGGTGCTTTGGGGTGGCCACTGGAGGCCTACGCGGGGTGCTGGAGGTGTTCGGGGCACGATTGGACACAAGTGTTGGACTTGGACTTAAATTGGATCACGCGGGTGATCTGGGGACCCCATCGGTTGTTTAGAGGTGTTTGCGCGCGAAACGGATATTGAGATTGGGCTCGGCGCGAGATTTGGACCAAGAATACTCTTCCGGGGGCTTTCGGCAATTTTTAGAGTGAGAATTTGGCAAAACGGACCTCGTTTTCGGAATCAGCGCGCGAAAACGGTCAAGATGGGCTATTTACTTGTCAAATTTGAGCTCGCGGGTACTGTTCATGCCGGAACAGTGTTTCCGGCGATCGCCGGCGGCGGCCGGCGGCGGCGGGCAGCGCCGGCGGGCGGCGGCGCGGCCTCGGGCAGGCGGCAGGCGGCGGCACAGGGCGCGGGCAGGGCGCGGGCAGGCGCGCGGTCCACCGCGGGGAGCGTGCACCGGAGGCGGGCCACGTGGCGCCTTCCGGTTGGCCGGTGCAGCAGGCGCGGTCCACTGAATTTGGGCCGGGTGCACGGTGGACCGGGTGGACACGTGGCGGCTCGGGATTGGTGGGTCTTGGTGCGGCGCGGTCCACGCAAGGACCGGGGCAGGTGACCGTACACCCGGTCAGCCGGCGACGTGCGCGGTGCACGGCCCGTCGTGCGCGGTGCACGGCCTGTCGGGGACACGTGGCACGCCACCAGTGGCTGGCTCAGGTGCACCGGTGCAGCGGGGGTCAAACGGCTTAGTGGACTGGGCTGTGCCGTGGGCCGGGCCGCACTGTGCGCGCCCGGAAATCCTGGGCCGGCCCGTTTACTGTAGCCGCCCGAATTCCCGGATGCGCCGAATGTGGGATAGGTTGGGTATTTTCTGAATTGTTTTTCTCAGCCTATTTAAGCCCCAATCCGAGCCTCCTCTTCCTCTGTTTTCTCCCAAACCGAGCCATTCAGCCGAGCCTATTTCTAGCAAAATTCTTCATCTTTTGTCCTGGATCTTCCTACCAAATCTTAGGAATTTTGGTGGCACGAATCCCGAGGTTCCCATTTTACGGTGCGGCGGACGTTGCTTTCTTGTGTTCTTCTTCGGCGCAGTGTTCGTATTTTTTGCTCCCTGAGACCCGACATCATTTTCCTGGGATTCTTGCACCAGTGGACTCCTAAGAGGTAGGACTCATCTTTCGTTATGGTCGCGCTTTTCCGTTTCGAGGTTTTGGCACGGTTCCGAGGCAAAACAGTGACCCTCTTTCTTGATGGATATTCTTGACAGCAGCGGAGTGTT